>JBCNYH010000026.1:35489529-35513250 GCA_039654325.1 Tandanus tandanus
TATATATGGGTTGTTTTTTTTGTGCAAATCCAATTATTTGTAGCAACATTAATAAATTGTGGGCGATACCATTATTCCGTCGGTCTGTTTGTATTGAAACCCCTCATCGTGTGTTGATTTGGTTCATTCCATCCTAATGAACCTATAAAGGCTTGTCCTGAGGAGCTTCAGGGAATTTGGCCCTCACGGCGCGGTTATGGCCTTGCCGCACCTCTCCATGGTGGTAGCAGTTTTCTGTGTAATTTTAATAACAGGTAATTCCCCCCCTTCAGCCTCCTTTAGAATGTAAAAATGTTGCAGCGCTTTTGTTATTATGTAACAAAACAGGTCAAGAAGATAAATTGGGTTGGGGGGCGGGATTGTAAATAATAAAGTGTAAATAAATGTTGTTCAGCCCTTAAATTTATTTGATACCTTTACAAAGATACACGACTTGGTTAAGTGTTTTATTACTCAGTGTGAAAGCGTTTCATAAATAGATGAAATATAGAATATTTTTAAATATAGTGTTAATATAGAAATATAGAATTAATTTTTTTTGGATTAGCCTGGGAATGTTATGCTAATTTTCTAGTTTACCACAGAATACTAATTGGACTGCAGGTGCGCGTGAATTTCACAGGTTCAGGTCAAGGTATTCCCACGGGTGCCTTTATAACATTAGGATCACTACACTGAGTTTCTCAAAGAGTGATTGTTTATCAACTTTCTAGGTGTGTCTGGAAAATGTGGCAGTAATCACTGGCAGTGTGATGATGGCAGCTGTATTCCCCTCTCATGGAGATGTGATGGTGCAGGTGATTGCTTGGATGGATCTGAAGAGATGGACTGCTGTATGTACTTTATAACTTTATATATAATTTTTTTTTTTAGTCATTATACACATTTGGCAATGTCAGAACAATTGCGTTCTGTAGTTTATTATTCTGTGGAAAAGAAATGCAGCTTGTTTCAGCTGGTTACTTACCCTCAGAATAAAACTGGTAGATTTTTTTTTAATTATTATACTTTTTTTTTTTTTTTTTTTTTTTTTTTTTAACAGATTCTATTAATATACTGTTAAAATATAGAGGTATTTTCTGGGTACTCAGAGAACTGGAACAGTTAGACTAATGAGGAAACGAGTGGGCTTGCTGGATAAAGGTATAGTGTGTAAGAGTTGGAGGTATCTAGCGGCCACTAGTGGTAAAGTTCCAGATTGCAAGTAGCCGAAGTTCCATTCTAGACCAAAGCTGCTTATTCTAAGGTTCTGAAAACTAAGTCTAATATAAAATAATTATAGATTAATCGAAACTGTTGATGCACTCAGTTATAAATAATAATAATGTAAATAGATCTTACTAAATGTTACGAACTGTACCTTTAAAAAATGCTCTTTTAATTGTGGTGCATATGTTTGTTTTTTTAAACAGCCTGTCGTCCAGAAGACTTTGAGTGTTTCGATGGAACATTGTGTGTGATGAGGTCAGCGGTGTGTAATGGCCAAGCCCAGTGTCCAGACGGGTCTGATGAACTAAACTGCAGCCAATATATGGGTTGCCTCTCGGGTGACTGGAGATGCAAGAACAGTATTTGCATCCCACTAAGCCTCCGGTGCAATGGCATTGATGACTGTGGTGACTCCTCCGATGAAGAAGGCTGTGGTGAGCTGGAGCAGTCTTTCAGCATTTTTACATGCCTCATTTGTATTTGTACTTGCATGTGTTTTAACTCCTAAATCTCATACACAAAAAAAATGTATGTGCCAGGGTATTGTGGAGGTCTGAATGTGCGCTGTCTGAATGGAACATGTCTGCCTCTGAGGGAAAGGTGTGATGGAGTTGCCCAGTGTTCTGATGGAAGAGATGAGCCTATTACATGTGGTATAACTACTTGACTTATTTTTCCACCAGGCACACTTAGCCTTCTGGATATTTTTGTGTGTTCAGGTGTATTATAAATTTAGGAAAGGCTTGAAGAAGCTGCTAACACTACTGAGGGGTTGTAGCTGTGACCCTTTAATGCCTAAATAGTAATAACTCATTGCTTTAAAGGCTAACAGTAACTTGTTTTGAACTTGAGGCAGGGGAAGAAGCACCCCTTTCTGTTCAGTTATTTTAATGTTTTTTTTTTTTTCTTTAAACACATTGCAGGCAAAACGTGTAAAGAAAAAAATGGTGGCTGTAGCCATACATGCGTTGACCAGATTTGGGGAGCGATGTGCTCTTGTCCCAGAGGTATGACGCTTTCAGCAAATGGAGCGAAGTGTGAAGGTGGGTTAGTTTCCAGTCATTTTGAATCAGGGCTGGGACCCCAAACTTGGTTCCAAATTATAACTGGATTTAAAATGGCAAATACCAAGTACCTTTAGGGTAATTGAATTTCAGTCTTGCTTATTATAGGCACTTGGATATTTCACTTTTTATTCCCAAGTACATAAAATTGTTTCATTGTGATGGTGCTTGAAAAATCTAAAATGCATTAAACCACACACGCATGCATACACGTTTTTGCTTTTATAGGCACCACCTTGTATAAGTTTAAATTATCAAATTTTGAATATTGGTGTTTGACTCGTATTAATCATTTGTACAAGGGTGCTTTTAATTTATGACAGTAGCTTCTTTACATCAATGTGCATAAAGCATGCCTGCACAAATGCATGGAATTTCCAGGGCCTACATAAATAAGAATTCTATTATTGCAGACAAAGGTTATTGGTACATATGTGCTAGGATGTACAGTTATCTGTCAGGACCACATGACATCAACACGAGAGCATGTCCGTTTTGTTTAGCTGTGAGAGAGCATGCAAACCCAATGTTGGGACAGTATGCATGCATACCCAAAGATGTACCACTAGTACGGTTTGCTTTGTGAATGTTCAGTTAATGCTTAAAATATTTGTCTTGTTTGATGTTTTGTACCCATTTTGAAAGGAAAATTTGCAATATTTAAATGCATCTGTGCTATGGTTGTTTTTCTTGCTCTGAAGATATTGACGAATGTGCCCAGCCCTATGGCCCATGCATGCACACATGCTTTAATACCAAAGGATCCTTTCGGTGCTCATGTCAAAAAGGTTTCCAACTACAGGATGGCAAAATTTGCCAAGCACAAGGTACTGTCCTGTAGCCACTCATTGTTGATCACTGTGCTCCAGATTGTAACGATGTTCTATTTTTCTCTTTTTCTGTGAAAGGAAATGACACAAAACTTCTTATCAGCAAGAACGGAGTTCTTGGCTTGATCAGTATGAAAGACAGAACATTCAAGACTCTCAGTGTGATTAACAGTAACCCAGTGGCTTTAACTTTTGACCATGCACGGAACCATTTTTTTTGGGCTGATAGGGATGGAAGCATCTATAAAACACAGGATCAGAAGAGCAGAGTCATTTATTCAGGTTGGTTTAATGGTGTTTGCTGTCAGGACGGTGTTCATCATTTTGGGTTCAATTTGAGTTTAGTTACAGTTAAGTGGTCCTGCACTGCAATACACCATTGTATCTGTAGGAAACACTGGCTTGATGGGCAGGGAGTTTCTGTGGCTCACATTTTAAGATGCAAGACTAAATGAACTTGAAGGTGGAATGTTATTGCATGTGGTAGGAAGTTTAAAATTTATGCTACATGGCATCCTGCCCTATCACACAACATTGGCTAAAGGCTTAGTGACTTGTATTATTTTGCAGGCATGTGGTTGACCATTGAACTATTTATCAGCTGAAATTGCGTAGCTGGTTACCAGCCATGATAGCATAGGTGGTATTATTTTCATGTGCTTTTTTATTTATTTATTTTTATAAAACTTATTTATTTTTGCTTACACATGCCTATATCTCAGTAACGGCTTGACACACCACTCCCAGATTTTCCTCTAGTTGAATATCCATTCAAGTAAATGAAAATGTTAAGGTTTTGTCTAATGTCTGTAATTTGCAAGATGGCACAGCTGTACTTTAATGTCAGTAATTCCCCCCTCCCCTTTAGGACAGACTGGTATTAAGTCTTTAGCTGTTGACTGGCTCAATGGACAGCTTTACTGGACAAACTCTGAGCTAACAGGAATTTATACAGGAACATCTGATGGTAGTACTGTTGGCATGGTCATATCCAAAGATACCGATCCAACGGATTTGGTCCTCCTTCCCACTGAAAGGTATTTGCTTGTACTGTATATTGGATACATAGTCAGATGGTTATAATGACTCCTCTATAACTCTTATAACTTGCTGTTTCTTTGTAGTGCCATGTTTTGGATTAATAAGGGACCTAGCACTGTGATGACTATTGAGAAGGCTGGGATGGACGGCTTTTTGAGGACGTCGCTGGTTGTAGTCACTGCACAGTTACCGAGAGGCCTTGCGTTAGATGTGGCAGCCCGAAGGTTGTATTGGTTAAGTGATTTTAAAAAGGTAGGGGCTTGTTACTTGATTGATTCCTATTAACCGATAATTAACTTGAGTTTTCTAGTAGTTATTATACGTTTAGAGACAAGTCCCCATTTCATGTATTACAAACTCCAGCAAAAAGTCATGTGCATATTAAAGCGGAATTATGTGCTGTTTCAACAAAATGCCTTTTATTGTCAAAGTTTTTGAAACAAGAAAACCCAAGCTTCTTTTAAATATGCTTTAAAAATGTTTTTAATTACCTTTGCAGTCAATTGAGACCATAAAGGTGGATGGTACAGGAAGGCACACCATTCTGGATGTCTTTAAGGGACGGACCAGTCAAAATCTAGCTGTGTTTAATGGCTGGTTCTACTGGACCGATGACAAGCGTTTGTGGCAAGCTCCTGAAAGCCACTCTAGTCAGAAGAGTTTTGTTTTAAAGGGAGAACTAACAACCCTAACGGTCTATCATGAACTCCAGCAGCCTCGCGGCAAGTCTGCTTCACTGGTGAATTTTGGTTGATAGGAATGCATGAAATACTGTCGTGTAAACATGTGATTTGTGCACCACAGGTCTTTCCCCATGTAGAAAATCAGGCTGTGTGCTCTGCATGCCCTCTCTAACCAGCCCTAGTGGATTTACCTGCTCTTGTTCGGAGGGAAAGCTTCCTGTGCAACGTGGTTCATGTGAATGTATGTTGAGAACAGTGGGGGTTTAGCCATATTATAGTCTATTTAAAAGAATAAAGTTGAGTCTTAATTCATCATTTGTCTTGTTTGTGTAATAAAGTCATTAAGTAAATGAGAATTTATGTTTTAAATACCATTACTTTAATCTGATAGATTTTAGACTTGCCTATGCAACACCCTCAAGTATCTACATGCTGGAGTATACACCAGATGGTCCTGTAAAATCTATACTGTTCTCATCCGATGAGGACCTTCAGACTTTTGATGTGGACTGGAAGAGAGGATGGGTGATTTGGGCCAACATTACAGGCCATATTAAGGTTCACTTGCTCAGAGAGGGCCGTTCAGAATATGTACCAACTCCAAAGCATGGTATGTGGTTCAACTTGTATTTGTTCTTATTGGTTATAATATTCTAAAGCTGAAACTATTCCTTTTTTTTTCTTCTCTGAAGTGTGCTCTGTCCAAATCGACCAAAAAACTGGAAACTTGTATTGGTTATCCTGTGATGGATTTTCTGTGGGCGCAACCCACATTATCCTGCCCAATCAGAGCGTTTCCAAACAACTGTATCATGCGAGTGGTGAGGTCAGTGAACTATTCGTGGACTGGCAAAGAGGACAGTTGTACTGGCTCGAGGATGGTCAGATCATCAACATGAAGCTTGGCTTGTTGGGTGGAAACGCAAAAACCCTCTACAGCTTCGAGGACACAAGCGTCAGCCATGTTGTATTTGACAGAAAAGCCCTCAGCTTCCTTTGGAGCTCACAAAATGGTCTGTCATGGTTTGATTCATTGATAAAAGACTAAGGCTTGAATTACACATGCGGGTCTTTTGTACGAACTTGGCAAACTGCATTTCTAATGCTCTTTCAGAACTGGAAGTAATGAGTCTTTTGAAGATGAAGAAATACTCTGCTGGTGAAGGATGGACATTTCCAGGATTGATTGTCGCTGCCTATGAGCCCTACATGGTGACTATGCTCAATGATGTCATCACGCTGTGGAAGCGGCAAGACAGGACACACGTCAAGGCTGTCACTTTAGAGAGTGGTGTTCACGATGTATCTGTAGCGCTAAATGAATTGCAGCAAGGTCAGTAGTGCAGTAACTCAGAGCATCTCAGCAGGGATTTCTCTAAAATAGAGTAGCTTACCCCGGGTTTACATTGGGGCACGATGTCCACGATCTCCACAATTTGAGAGAATCGTGATGGTGGGGTTGCATTGTGATGTTCTTGAAGGGAACTTGGTGGAATTGTGGCAATTTGAGTTTCAAAAATTTTGCCCTGATTATCCTGCTGTATTACGATTTGATGCCACTCGGGATAGAACGAGTGCAACCGAGCGTAACAGACCTTGGTGCGCCATTATAGTGGATCTTGATGAACTTGGCAACACAAGTCCTTCATGTTTAATCAATTGGATGCGAGCAGCCTTTTTTCCTTTTTTTAATTTGTTTTTTTAATTGCTTGATTGTGCTCATAAATCGTGGAGCATCATGCATTTTTGAATCTCAGACATCGTGCCCCAGGGATATCTATATTAATAAAACAAGTTTTCAATTCCAAACTGTTGGTGCCAGAAAACGGAACACTATATTTTCCATATGTATGACTGACAGGTCTAGTTAAATTTTGACTTGTGGTGAGTACTTTTTCCTCTTCATGCCAGTTTTCTTCTTTCCTCAGATGCCAGTTTTCTTCTTTCCTCAGATGCAGTTTTTTCTTCCCGTCAATTGAACTGTGAAAGTCCCTCGGTCTTGTGTAAAGGGACTTTGTTGTGCATATCCCCGCATCAGCTGTGTGATGGAACACAGGACTGTCTTGATGGGTCAGATGAGGCTGCTTGTGTACATTTGTGTTCAAAAAGAGGTAATTGTTGCAAATGGCACAATCTATCTTTCACACCATGCTGTGATTTTGTGGAATTTAATGTAATTTGTCTCTTCTAGATGACTTCAAATGTAAGGATAGGCAGAAGTGTGTTACACAGTCTTTAGTGTGTAATGGACAACCTGACTGCACTGATGGCTCTGATGAGTTGGACTGCACTACTAAAAATGCTGCCCCATTAAAATGCCGTTGGGGCTCGAAGCGCTGTAATGATGGTAGTGACTGTGTCCTGTACAGCCATGTGTGTGATGGAGAGGTTGACTGTAAGGATGGATCTGATGAGCTGGGATGTGAGCTTCAGTGCAGAGCAGGTAAATATCACATTGTGGCTTTCTTATCCAGTCTGTCGTACAGGTGTTAATAATAAATGTTTCTTTAGACCAGTTTCAGTGCACTCATGGGAGAATGTGCATTGATAAGGAGCTGGTGTGTGATGGGACTCCTCAGTGTCAGGATCGTTCTGATGAAATGGACTGCTATACACGCACCAAGAGCTGCAGCCACCGCTGTGACAATAAAACCCGCTGCATCCCAGAACACTTCCTGTGTGATGGGGAGCAGGACTGTATCGATGGTACTGATGAAGCGAACTGTGGTAAGTAGGCGCATGCTCTCCCCCAGGATGTCCTAAATTAATAACTGCCCATTGATCTTTAAACTACTCGTGTTATATTAAGGAGCAGGGTAATTATTTTTGCTTAGTCTATTATATAGTGGTGTTCTGATGTGTGGTGGTATTGGAAATTTTGAGGACCAACACCTCTGTTCTTATAATGCTCTACACTGTGTCATGTGATGAAAGAAGGGCTGCAGTGTGGTTTTTCTGATTTGTATTACAGTTCAGAGTGCTAAGAAGCCTTCAGGAACTACATCTCTGAAATGTGCTGTTGGGTTCAGACCATGCAGTGATGGAAGTGACTGTATCCTCTCCAGTCATGTGTGTGATGGAGAAAAGGACTGCAAGGATGGCTCAGATGAGGAGGGCTGTGAGCGCAAATGTAATGATTAGCTACTTTCACAATTAAAAAAAAAATCTTTTTTTTTTTTTTTTTGTGCCACACCCATTTTAATTGCTAATTTCATTTTAATCACTTCCCTGCCTTAGCATCTGTTGCCGTTGCTGCAAAACCAGCCTGTAAAAGTCCCTCTGTACTATGCAAAGGCACATCACGATGTATCAGTCAATCTCACCTGTGTGACGGGGTGTTGGATTGTCCTGATGGGTTTGATGAGCTCCAATGTTTACATGCCTGCTCAGATCCAGGTAATTTGTGAATACAGTGCATCTCTGAAATGCCCCTTCACTCCAAATACAGTTTCTAACCACTACCTGCAATCCATTTGTAGGTCACTTCCTGTGTAAGAACAGGAGGAAGTGTATAGAGCGGGCCCTGGTGTGTGATGGTCGCTCTGACTGTTCTGATGGTTCAGATGAGTTACAGTGTAGAGACATGTGTAGATATCCCCTCTTCTCTTCTCCCAATAAGATCTTAACATTTTATACCGCCTCACCACTATTTTAATTGCTGCTTCCCCCTCTAGCTTTTCCTGTGTCTCCCAGCCCAACCTGTAGAAGTCCCTCTGTGATTTGTGAAGGCACATCACTGTGTATCAGTCAGTCTCAGCTGTGTGACGGGGAGTTGGATTGTCCTGATGGGTTTGATGAGCTCCACTGTTTACATGACTGCTCAGATCCAGGTAATGTGTAAATAGACAGTTTGTGGAATATTTCTACTCCTTCAGA
The DNA here is from genome assembly GCA_039654325.1 of Tandanus tandanus. Lineage (NCBI taxonomy): Eukaryota > Metazoa > Chordata > Actinopteri > Siluriformes > Plotosidae > Tandanus > Tandanus tandanus. The sequence goes on from JBCNYH010000026.1 coordinate 35,498,233, forward strand.
TACCATATCTAACTGCTTATCTCCTGTCCCTGTGTAGGTCACTTCCTGTGTAAGAACAGGAGGAAGTGTATTGAGCAGGCCCTGGTGTGTGATGGTCGATCTGACTGCTCTGATAGTTCAGATGAGTTGGATTGTAGAGAAACATGTAGATATCCACTCTTCTCTTTTCTTAGTTAGATTTAGTTATTTCATACTGCTTCAGCTCCGTTTTTTTTTTTTTTCTCCTCCTCTAGCTGTTCCTGAAGCTCCTGGAGTTGAAGTCACTCCAGAACCTGCCTGTAAAAGTCCCTCTGTAATGTGTGATGGAACATCACTGTGTATCAGTCAGTCTCAGCTGTGTAATGGGGAGTTGGATTGTCCTGATGGGTTTGATGAGCTCCATTGTTTACATGCCTGCTCAGATCCAGGTAATGTGTGAATACAGTACATCTCTGAAATGCCCCTTCACTCCAAATACAGTTTCTAACCACTACCTCTCGTCCATTTGTAGGCCACTTCCTGTGTAAGAACAGGAGGAAGTGTATAGAGCGGGCCCTGGTGTGTGATGGTCGATCTGACTGTTCTGATGATTCGGATGAGTTACAGTGTACTGCCTGTCCTCTGCACTGTGATGAAGGAGCAGTGTGTCTGACCAACCAGCAGTTCTGTGATGGAAGAGTGGACTGTAAAGATGGTTCAGATGAGCAGAATTGCTGTATGTTGAGCTGTAATGACAAGTTTCTTATTTATGAATAATTAAGCATGTGATGAGCATATTCTGAACGTGTTTTTGTAGATAACGCTGGCACAAATGCTGCAGGAACTTCATCCCTGAAATGTCGTCTGGGCTTCAGACGATGCAGAGATGGAAGTGAGTGTATCCTGAACATCCATGTATGTGATGGAGAAAAGGACTGCAAGGATGGCTCAGATGAGAGAGGTTGTGAACGGCGGTGTAAAACAGGTAGAGGGTCTCGTATGTTTACATTTATTTTCTTATGACGGGAGACGGGTGGTGTGGTTAGCACTTCTGCCTCACAGCAAGAAGGTCCCGCGTTCGATTCAGGGCGTTTGTGTGGAGTTTGCTTGTTCTCCCTGTGCTTGTGTGGGTTTCCTTCAGGTACTCCGGTTCCCTCCCACAGTCTAAAAACATGCACAGTAGGTTAACTGGCTGTTCCAAATCAACCCTGTGTGTTGGCCTAGCGAGCTGATCAGGGTGTACCCCCGCCTTCACCCAGAGTCGGCCAGCCTCCCTGCGAACCTAATTATTATTTAAACGGCTTAAAGGAATTAGTGAATACTTCCTTATGGTGTTAAGGTTTGGCTGGCAATCTAGTTAAGTAATCTGTTTCAAGTTATCAACCTAGCTAGCTGTTGAGGTGTAGAACCTGAGCTGTTGAGGCGTTTTTAAACTGTTACATAATTGTAACATTCTTCCCCTCCGTATAATACCCCAGGGCAGTTTCAGTGCGCTCATGGGAGAATGTGCATAGACAAGAGGCTGGTGTGTGATGGGACTCCTCAGTGTCAGGATCGGTCTGATGAAATGGACTGCTTTACACGCACCGACAGCTGCAGCCATCGCTGTGACAATAAAACCCGCTGCATCCCAGAACACTTCCTATGTGATGGGGAGCAGGACTGTATTGATGAAACTGATGAAGCAAACTGTGGTAAGTGCCTTTTGTCAACGATGTCCTAAAAGCTGCTTATTTTATCACTAAACTGCCTATTTTCTGTTATTAAGTAGGATAATTATTTTGCTTTCTGAAAACTTCAGTCCTTTATGGAGCATCATCTGGAAATGTGGTGGCATTGGATATTGAGGACACATTGCTCTCTTATAATGCTTTGGAAAAAAAATTGGTCTGTATTATGAATGACTTCACAATTATTATAGAATATGTGAGATTGCAGGGTCCAGAATTGGAAGCCAAATGCCAGTGAAAATCTGTTGTATAATATAAAGGAGATCCGAGGGCATTGGCAGGTGGCTGGAATAGAAAAACGCTGCTTTTTAATTTTCATTCTTTTAACTGTGGTGCAGGATCTGTGTGATTACCTAGAATCACACAGTTTCCCACGTTACACCAGCCTCTACCAGACTCTGTTCGCCATTAAAAAGCAAAAGATGCTGTCTGTGGAGATGAGTGCAAACAAACCCACACATGAAGTATGGAAATTTAACGAGAAGTGGCTTTGTACAAATAAAGGGTAATGAGGGCGAATTGGCTTTTTTAATGCATTTTAAGTATATGGGATTTGAGTGCTGGAGTGTTTGTAGAGTGTATGTGTGATGTAATAATGCAGGGGTGGCTCAGTGGTAAAGGCTCTGGATTACTAATCCGATGGTCGGGGATTCAAACCCCAGTACCAACAATCTGCTGCTGTTGGGCACTTGAGCAAACCCCTTAACCCTCAATTTCTCAGTTGTATAAAAAAATGTAAGTCACTCTGGGTACAGGTGTCTGTCAAATGCAGTATCAGTCAACGTTTAAATAAAACTGTTTAAGTGTCTGAAAATTTACAAGTTTATTTAAATCCAAAGATGGGTAATTGAGGATTGATTAATCAATTAACTTTTGCATTTCTTTGGTCAGTTAAAAGAGGCTTATTTTTATTCAGTCAATAGCCATCGTCAAAGTTTTGATATTTTGATCCCTGTGTGTGAGATGATGCCACCTGCTTGTTTGTGATTTGTAATGATGGCACTGTTAGATTCTACTTTGTAAATTGCAGTCTATCATTTATAAATCCAGGCCCTGCCTATTGGACTTCATACGTCCAACACCAAACTCACAGTTTCTAGCAAACAATCCTCATTTCCTAAATAATTCAAGCTAACTAGCTAAATGGTGAGAAAACGAGGCTGTATTTTTAAATGCTAAACCAAAACCCCGAAGAGTGTATGAAGAAACTGGGAGTGTAATGCTTTTGTGTATCGTCGTATCCCAGCAAATAAAGCTTTGATTTAAAATGGGGTGTATAAAACCGTGTTCTGGTCAGGTGTCCCCAAAACTTTGCCATGTAGTGTTTACTTTACATAAGTGAGATTTATTTAGATCTGGTGACCTGTCTGTTAAATGCTTGAACTACCAAAATGAATGTTCTGTCAAACTCTGATACCAAATCAGGATTTTATGCCAAGTACAAACAAACTTGCATGTTTTTTGTGTGATGATAAAATTAAAAGGCAGGTTTGCAGATGAGCTACTGTGATCTGTAATATTACTCCTATCTTTAATGCTTTTAAAAATAATCTTAGGTTCTTTTTCTTCCTTCTGGTTGTTTTTTACAGTTCAGAGTGCTAAGAAGCCTTCAGGAACTACATCTCTGAAATGTGCTGTAGGCTTCAGACCATGCAGTGATGGAAGTGACTGTATCCTCTCCAGTCATGTGTGTGATGGAGAAAAGGACTGTAAGGACGGCTCAGATGAGAGAGGCTGTATACGCAAGTGTAAGTATCTTCTCGTATCCCGATAATGTAAGTTATTTGCTGAGGGTGCACACTGCTGAATAGTTTTGTGATGAAACACTGAGAAGACTATTTGCACAACAGCCAAAAAGTCTGAAGCAAATTCATTCATTTATTTTCTAAGCTGATTCATCCCCATGAGGGCTGTGGGGAGGCTGGCACCCATCTCAACCGACTCTGTAAGGGCGGGGTACACCCTGGACAGCTCACCAGGCCATCACAGGGCACCTGAAGCAAATTGATTGTGTATATATTACTCAGAAATGAGAAAAAGCAAACTCAACCAAGATTTAAAAAAAAACAAACAAACGAAACAAAAAAAACCTTGAAATATGCAAGGAACTTATTGCATATGTATTTTTAATTTTTTTTTCCATATTTAGGACCACATTTTGTTGCAGTTCTAGGATTTCAGAATCTTATTCACCAGTTATCATAAGCACCTCTATAGTAATTGGTGAAGGTTAGAAAAAAACTGCAATGGGACATGTGGGAACCAGTTGAAGAGGATAGAACACCATTACTCAAAGCCGGGGAACTTGTTTTTGCTATGTCTTACAATTAAGTGAGATTTATGCTTAGTCATGTTTATTGTGAATATTACAGGTGTCGTGGTTGGGTCATTTATTTGTTTTATCCCCCACCCCCCCACTTTCACTTTTTGCATCATGCTGTGTGTGTATTAACACATTTCATACTGGGTTATGCCAATTTTAATAACTTTTTCCCCCTAGCGTCCTTTACCGTTGCTCCAGTAATTAAAGTCACTCCTGGACCAGCCTGTAAAAGTCCCTCTGTAATGTGTGAAGGCACATCACTGTGTATCAGTCAGTCTCAGCTGTGTGACGGGGTGTTGGATTGTCCTGATGGGTTTGATGAGCTCCATTGTTTACACGACTGCTCAGATCCAGGTAATGTGTGCATACACCATTTGTGAAGCATTGCTACTTGGAGTACAATATCTAACTACTTCCTACTGTCCTCCTGTAGGTCACTTCCTGTGTAAGAACAGAAGGAAGTGTATTGAGCAGGCCCTGGTGTGTGATGGTCGCTCTGACTGCTTTGATGGTTCAGATGAGTTGGAGTGTAGAGATAAATGTAGAGATCCACTCTTCTCTTCTTTCAATAAGATCTAGGTTTCATACTGTATCACCACCATTTTAATTTGTTGCTTCTTTTTCTCCTCCTCTAGCTGTTCCTGTAGCTCCTGGACCTGTTTGTAAAAGTCCCTCTGTAATGTGTGAAGGTACATCACTGTGTATCAGTCAGTCTCAGTTGTGTGATGGGGAGTTGGATTGTCCTGATGGGTTTGATGAGCTCCATTGTTTACACGCCTGCTCAGATCCAGGTAATGTGTGAATACAGTGCATCTTATTGTCCCCTTTACTCCAAATACAATTTCTAACTATTACCTCTCGTCCATTTGTAGGCCACTTCCTGTGTAAGAACAGGAGGAAGTGTATAGAGCGGGCCCTGGTGTGTGATGGTCGATCTGATTGTTCTGATGGTTCAGATGAGTTACAGTGTACTACTTGTCCTCTACACTGTGATGAAGGGACGGTGTGTCTGACCAACCAGCAGTTCTGCGATGGAAGAGTGGACTGTAAAGATGGTTCAGATGAGCAAAACTGCTGTATGTTGAGCTGTAATGACAAGTTGCTTGAAAAATAAATAATAGGGCATGTGGTCATGGTTGACTTGAATGTATTTTTGTAGATAACACGGGCAGAAACACTACAGGAACTTCATCCCTGAAATGCCGTCTGGGCTTTAGACGATGCAGAGATGGAAGTGAGTGTATCCTGAACATCCATGTATGTGATGGAGAAAAGGACTGCAAGGATGGATCAGATGAGAGAGGCTGTGAACGGCAGTGTAAAACAGGTAGAGGCTTTATTTGCCTGAGTATAATGCTGTGGTATGTTTGTCAAAAATGTCATGTTAGTTAATGCATATGTTTTGCATGTGATGAGGTTTAGTCGGGTTCCAGGTTGTTGACCGTTGCTAGTGCATTGTTAATGCTGCTGATATGGCCTCTAACTGTTAGATTTTTCAATTGCATTTTTTTAAAAACAAATTTTTAAATAAACTGAATGTTAATTACATGGTTTCTTGTAATACCCCAGGGCAGTTTCAGTGCGCTCATGGAAGAATGTGTATAGACAAAAAGCTGGTGTGTGACGGAACTCCTCAGTGTCAGGATCGTTCTGATGAAATGGACTGCTTTACACGCACCAAGAGCTGCAGCCACCGCTGTGACAATAAAACCCACTGCATCCCAGAACACTTCCTGTGTGATGGGGAACAAGACTGTATTGATGGCACTGATGAAGCAGACTGCGGTGAGGTTTTTTATTTTTGTCAAAACATGAATTTGAATTCGTAGTATGGATGGAAATTTAGAGCTTTGGTCATATGTTTACATATACTTAAAAATCACTAGTAATATTCTCAAGGTTTGCAGCTAAACATTGTCTAAAAGTCTTTTGTAGGAACATTTCGGGTTCAATGACGAAAGGTATGATTGGAAGAGTCAAGGTGACTAATTTTAATCAACACAATGCCAGCACTGGTGGTTGCATTATGTTCTGGGGCTGTTTTGTCACCTCAGTGGCACTAACTCCTCCTGGGGAATCCAGAGCCGCAAGGGATGTATAATCTCTCCAGGGAGTTCTGGGGCAGACCACCTTGACTGACTCCTTTTGATGCAAATTGGGTTTTTGAACAGGACCCCAGATGCACATTAAAGCTAATTGTGAATGCATAAAGGAAGCCAATGTTATACTCTCTAAATGGCTTTTCCAAAGTCCTAACCTCAATTCTATTGGATACTATGTGGACCGAAATCTAAAATATAATGAACATGTGCACCAAACAATTTTTCCCCACTAATAAAGAATTATATCCAAACAAATTGTCAAGATGGGAAGTTTCACATAGAGCACCAGGATGAATCTAATTCATAGCCATAAAAAGCAGTATAATCAAGTTAGGCATACAACCCAACCAATTAAGAAAACATTAGTAGGTTTTTATTTTTTGGATTTTTCTCCCTAATTTAGTCGTTTCCAATTCCCACCCATCAACGTTTTGCCTTTCCTATCACACGACCACCACCGACCAGGGAGGGGCGTAAGCAAGCACACGCCCCCTCCGTGACATGCGACGCTGCCGCCCGCCTCTTTTCGAACTGCTGCGCATGCGTATTTGGGGGCGGCCTAACACACTCGGAGGGAAAGCGCTATCTGCCCCCTCGTACCAATGAGCTCACAGACGCCCATGATTGGCTGGTGATCGCTGTGAGTGATAGGGAAGTGTGTGTATGCCATCCCTCCCTCCCGTGAGAGCTCGGCCAATCAGCTCCCATGGACTCCTGGTCATGGATGGCTATGGCATCAACCCGGATTCGAACTTGCGATCTCCGGGTTGATAGTCGCGCACCTTGTCGATGCACCACTCGGGAGCCCAAACATTAGTAGTTATGCTATTATCAGACGATGGTTTTAAATGGTGCGCTGTCTGATCATATTTTTATCTTTTACAGCTACTAAAACTGGCAGTAAGGTCAAGAGTGAGGCATCTGAAGCTGTGTCAATAGTTCTATCAGCTCAGCATCCAAACTGTAGAAGTCCCTCAGTGTTGTGTGAAAGCACAGCATTATGTATACCTCCGGTTCAAATCTGTGATGGAAAGTTGGACTGTCCTGATGGTTCGGATGAGCTCTCCTGTATACATTCATGTCACAATATAGGTAGTGTGTGTGTGTGTGTGTGTGTAATATTGGTTTAATCATCTTGGAAGCAGACCATTCATGAATAACACGAGTATACTTTTCAAGGTGACTTCCTGTGTAAGAACAAAAGGAGGTGTATAGAGGCATATTTGCTGTGTGATGGACGCTCGGACTGTACTGATGACTCTGATGAGAGGGACTGTGGTGCTGCTGTGCCACAAAAGACAACGGAGTTAAAGTGCCGTTGGGGCTCAAAGCTCTGTAAGGATGGCAGTGACTGTGTGATGAACACCCATATGTGTGATGGTGAGGTTGACTGTAAGGATGGATCTGATGAAGTGGGATGTGACCTGCAGTGTAATCCAGGTCAGATGTAACATTTTTTTCTTCCGTTTATTTTCAATTGCCTTTCTGCATTTGCTCAAATCTTTTTCTTTTTAAGGTTTTTTTTTCTTTTTTAAGTCATTCCAGTACTATCCCTTAGAGCAGGAGTGCTCAGCCCTGCTCCTGGAGCTCTACCTCCCTGAAGACTTTAGGAAACATAATGGTAAACCTAACAGATGTAATCAGGGAATTAAGTCTTCAATTCAAACTCTTAAGTCTTGATTGGATGATAAGATGGTCAGGTGAGCATGATTAGGTTTGGAGCAAAAGTCTTAAGGGAGGTGGATCTTCAAAGAACAGCGTTGACCCAAGGTCTTAAAGCCATAGCTATCTAACTGTTGCTTGCTTTTGTTTAGAATAATTTACTGCCATATATGGTTTTTGGTGTAGTTTTCTACATGGCAACGGCGTAATCTGCTGTAGTATGTAGTGATTCGTAGTTTATATACTAAAACAGTTATTCGCCTCTGACTCGGTGGATGTCACTAAATAAACAGTTCCTTCAACGTTCCATCTCAGATCATTCAGCGACATCTACCTTGCCTTCAAGTAACTGTGGTTAATCACATTTTCTTATTGTATTTTAATGCTTTTATGACTTGAATTCTGTTTAGGGAGTTAAACAAACTGATTATAATTGTCACGTTTTGACACTTTATTTAAAAAAAAAAAAATCAATAAATGGGAGGAATTGCTTAAACTCTGAACATTTGGAAAGCCTATTACTAAACCTGTGAAGCTGAAATGTTGCGCTCACGATCTGAGACCTGTTAATCAGTGACGGGGGCATGGGCTTGTAGAGAAGAAGGCTTTTACCATTTGCATGTTCATCAAATTTGAATTTCTTGTTTAGGGCCAAAATGTACGTGTGGCTTCCTTTCCTTCCTTTTTTTTGCTTATTTTTTCTAATTTTAGAAAATGCTTTTGTTTCCTTATTATTATCCCTGTCTTCAACTCTGTCTTTTCTATTTAATTTTTATTTACATTCATTCCCAGGTCAGTTTCAGTGCATTCATGGCAGAAAGTGCATAGACAGGAAGCAGGTGTGTGACGGGATTCCTCAGTGTCCTGATAACTCGGACGAATCAACTTGCTGGAAGCCTACAAGAAGCTGTGCCCTACGGTGTGATCAAAACAGCCTCTGTATTCCTGAGGTTTTTGTTTGTAATGGAATCAAGGACTGTTGGGATGGGTCAGATGAAACCGACTGCGGTAAGTCAACTTTCTGACCTTAAGCTTCTTTTGCAATGCTTTATATAGTGAGTTATTTGCTATGGAATTTCACCACTGGTGCAGATCGAGGAGAGATTGTGGCATGACACATGGGTCGGTCAGGGTGGTAACAGTCACCCTTGAGCTCTCTCTTAGGAGGTTTATTACTGCTATGCATTTTTGTCAAACTAAAATTGTATCTATCATGTTAATTTAAATCCAATTTCATTTTACAAATTAAAAACCTATAGTGAAACTGCAGTATGAATCTGAAACCCAGAAATAAAATGTACAGCGGAAAGTCACCTTTTTTTGTTGTCCAAATCCGAATGGCATACGTGGTAATATCCTGGACGTGTCTGCCATCTTGACCATGATCATGTTTGCAGTGAGGTGTTTTTAATTTTTATTTTATTTATTTATTTTTTTTTCCCAGGGAACTCTGGACCACATTCCCATTGCAAAAGCCCCTCTGTACCATGCCTGACCACCTCAAAGTGCATTTCCCAGCGTCAACTCTGTGATGGCAGAAAAGACTGTTCTGATGGGTCTGACGAAAGGCCGTGCCTCCAGGGATGTCCCTATGATGGTATGAAAATTATCCTCCCAAAAAGATAGTGAGTACATTTTCTGAAGTGAAATCTTAAAGCTGTTAATCCTGTTCTCCTCTAGACGACTTCCTGTGTAAAGATAGGAGAAGGTGTATAGACAGGAATCTGGTCTGTGATGGACGTCAGCACTGCACTGATGCTTCTGATGAGCTGGACTGTCCAACTGTGGCTGCTTATTCCGTCGAGCCAGCACCTGTGAAGTGCCGTTTGGGCTGGACACCCTGTAAGGATGGCAGCGACTGTATCCTCTACAATCATATGTGTGATGGAGAGATTGATTGCAAAGATGGATCTGATGAGGAGAAATGTGATGTGATTTGCAAAGCTGGTAAGGAAACATGAAGCAAATCTAATCACATCTCTTTGGTCTCTGGTTCTGACCTTTTAACAGTTGTTTTCATTTGAAACCATTTCTAGGGCAGTTTCAGTGTGCTCATGGAAAAAGGTGCATCGACGCTTCTCTTGTGTGTGATGGTAAACCACATTGTCAGGATCGCTCAGATGAAATGGACTGCTTTACACGCACCAAGAGCTGCAGCCATCGCTGTGACAACAAGACCCGCTGCATCCCAGAACACTTCCTGTGTGACGGAGAGAAAGACTGCCTGGATGAAACTGATGAAGCAGACTGCGGTAAATTGTGCTTCCATGGCTTTATGTACATAAATGAGGTCTCTACCACGAAGTGCTTGGAAACAATCATTTCAAAACTTTGTTGATATACCTGATCCATGATTTTCTGAGGAACTTGGTATCGCTAGATTAGCAATTGAATACACCAGCGTCTTTATTTTGCTCCTGTTATGTCACATGGATTTTCTAATAGAAGACAACCGAACTAGTGTCAAGATATGGTGCAGCTATACAGTAGGTGAAACTTTTAAAATGCACACCTGTATGCACTTTATGTGGTTTCTAAGTGGTGTAATGGAGAAAGGGAAGGCTAGCTATTAAATAATGGACAAATTAGGAGACAAGGTTTAAAGCTACTAAACAAATTGATTGTAATGAGTTTTTTGTTAATGCTGTTCTGGCACGGTTTCATTTTGTACACGAGTACAATAGTACAATATTTCATTATAAACTCTTGGCTTTAGTGGTATCAATACTGGGCCAAATTTATGCCAAAAGGTTATTGAGTGTTTGAAATGTTGACGTGTAAAAGCAGTTTTGCACTTGGGGTACTTTTTAGGACATACAGTACACGTGAACAGCTCAACCTCAAACTTTTTGCCATTAATCCGATTCTATGCATCAGTTCACGATTAGTCAGGATCTGATATTTAGTTGTGTAGTGGTCTATGTTGGTAATGTCTAATCACAGGTCGTTGTACATCCCCTTATTGAAGGCACAAGTTTTGTGAGGTGACCTGCCTAGATAAAGCAGGTCATCTCAAGGCAGTATTATCTGTGGAATATTGTACTTGGGATTGTTTTAAGTGCCTTTTAAAATTAATATATTGGATATAATTTTCATCTCATGCTACAGGCTACCCAACACAGCTGAGAAGCTGTGAAGCCCCTTCTGTGTTGTGTCGAGGGGGAAAATTGTGCATCTCCAACACTAAACTGTGTGATGGAAAGCGTGACTGTCCAGATGGCTTTGATGAAGAATCTTGCCTCAAAAGATGCCCCAAAACAGGTAGTGGAATGGTTTTCATTTCTTTGCCTTTACTTCTTAAACTATAAAATCAAATGTATCAGCAATAAGCATGTACAACATGTGTTTTCCTGGTAATTGATTTTTTATTTTTTTAACTATAGGTGACTTTTTGTGCAATGACAAGAGAAAGTGTGTTCAGAGTGGTTTGGTTTGTGATGGTCGTCCTGACTGTACTGATGGCTCTGATGAGGAGGCTTGTCCCACTGTTTCTACAAAGCCAAATATAACCGGTCCACTGAAGTGTCGTTGGGGCTGGAGGCCATGTAAGGACAGAAGGGAGTGTGTGCTCTACAGTCACATATGCGATGGAGAGAATGACTGTAAAGATGGCTCTGATGAACAAGACTGTCAAGATCAATGTAGACCTGGTAAAATATATCCATGGCTGTTCGTTCTTTCATGTCAAGGCTTTAACAGAGTATGTTTATCATGCCTCTGTGTAATTTTCTTCAGACCAGTTTCAGTGTGCTCATGGAAGAATGTGCATAGACAAAAAGCTGGTGTGTGATGGGACTCCTCAGTGTCAGGATCGTTCTGATGAAATGGACTGCTTTACACGCACCAAGAGCTGCAGCCACCGCTGTGACAATAAAACCCGCTGCATCCCAGAACACTTCCTGTGTGATGGGGAGCAGGACTGTATCGATGGCACTGATGAATCAGACTGTGGTAAGTACCCATTTCTCAAGGGTGCCCTTAAGTAACATAATTGTAAAATATTTTCATGTAATTTATTAACTACTGTATTTCTGTTGTGGATTAGGGTCATCCTTTTGCTTCTCTTTTGTGGAGTGACATAAATGTCTTAAAGTAAGGGTGTCAATCTCATTTTAACTGTGCACCACATCACAAAATTTCTAGGTCACCAAGGGCTGAATAATTAAGCGAATTTGGCCCATGGGCCTGGAGTTTGACACTGGTGTCCTAAAATGTGCACTGGATAATTCAAAGACAATTTTATTTATTTATTTTCAAAATAATACAGTAAATGCTATGGCCAACATTTTTGTGGACACCTGATCATCATGGATCATCCCAATATAGTTGCTTGAACATTTTATAGTAGTAATGAATACAAAAGACAGCCTATACATTGTCTTTAGACTGGACCTACAGTGCCTGAACAGGTTTTAGTATGGCCTGTGCCATTGTACAGTGAGTTTTATAAACCTGGTTTGCCAAGGTTGGTGTGGAAGAACTCGGGTGGCCTGGACAGAGCCCTGATAACCCCACTGAAAACCTTTGGGAGGAAATAGGACTTCACCCTAGGCCTGCTCACCTGACCTTGGTGCTCTTATAGCTTAGTGGACTGAAATTCACCAAAATCCTTCCTAGAACAGTGGATGTTCTTTTAAGTGCAAAGAGGGACTAAAGCTAGAATGGGTGTTCCGAAACCGCATGAGGGTTCTTGTCCGGTGTGCAAAAACATTGCCATATAGTGTGTTCATGTTTCATTAGAAGTGATGTTTAGATCTTTTGGTGTGGCCATTACATGCTTAAACTACCAAAATAAAAATGGTTCTTTCAACCTAAAAACTAAAACATGTTTATTGTAATAAATATCCAATAAGTTTGGCGCTGTGGTTAACTGTAGAAAGTGTTTACAATGTACACTGACGGTCATTTAAAAACTGGTACCCAAAACTGGATTTTTGTAATATGGATAATTTGTTTAGCACGTTGGCTTCAAAAAAACTACAAACAAAAGTGTCAAGAATAAATTGTGCACATCAAACACAACAAAACAAAATAGCACCTGCCAAAATGAGTCAACAGTCAGTATCTAGAATGGCCTCCATTTGCGGTGGTACAGGCGGTGATTTGAGGTGAAACAGCATGGCGAAACCAGTTCCGCAAGTGCTCCAACCACATGTAGCGATCCTGTTTGGAAGTCACTCTCTCTTGCCCTGGACGTGGCCTGTTGTCAACTGACCCTGTTATGTTGTGTCGGTCAATCAGGTTTCTGATGGTGGGTTGTGTACAGCCCATACGCCTCGCTACCTCATTGTTGCTCAACCTGGCCTCCACCATACCCATTGCCCGAAAACGCTGTTCACGTGATAGACGGGACATTATGACGTGCACTAGACTAACAATAGTGGACTTTTTTGAGCCTTTAATCTTTCCAAAGCACTCCTCGAATTGTGCAGATACACTGTTTTTTGTTCAAACTGCCTTATGTCCACTTTTGCAAAGTGACCTGCACATGAGCAATGAAGTGTGACAATGACAACTCTTTTCTCAATTGCTATTTCCCAGACTATGCATGAAACATGGGCTGCAGTGTGGAAGGCAGGGTTGCATGTCACTTCTGCAGTGACTTCTGTAATGGTGCTTATAACAATTCTTATTCAAGTTAATAATTAAATGATTGAGTTCTGATTTGTATTTTACAGTTCAGAGTGCTAAGAAGCCTTCAGGAACTTCATCTCTGAAATGTGCTGTAGGCTTCAGACCATGCAGTGATGGAAGTGACTGTATCCTCTCCAGTCATATGTGTGATGGTGAAAAAGACTGCAAGGACGGCTCAGATGAAGAGGGCTGTGGGCGCAAATGTAATGATTGGCTCCTTTCACAATAAAAGTCTATATTTCATTCTGTACCGCACCCATTTTAATTGCTTCTGTATTTCCCCAGATGTTCCTGGAGTTGATACCACTCAAAAACCAGCCTGTAAAAGTCCCTCTGTAATGTGTGAAGGCACATCACTGTGTGTCAGTCAGTCTCAGCTGTGTGACGGGGTGTTGGATTGTCCTGATGGGTTTGATGAGCTCCATTGTTTACATGACTGCTCAGATCCAGGTAAAGTATGTATACAGTACATCTGAAATGTTCCTTCACTCCAAATACAGTTTTTAACTCTGATCTGTTGTGGGGTTTTTTTTTTTTTGTAGGTCACTTCCTGTGTAAGAACAGGAGGAGGTGTATAGAGCGGGCCCTGGTGTGTGATGGTCGCTCTGACTGTTCTGATGGTTCAGATGAGTTACAGTGTACTACTTGTCCTTTACGCTGTGACAAGGGGGCGGTGTGTCTGACCAACCAGCAGTTCTGTGATGGAAGAAAGGACTGTAAAGATGGTTTTGATGAGCAGAACTGCTGTATGGTTTTTCTTTATAATTAGCTTTTAAGATGAGAATGTATTTTTTATTTTATTTTATGATGAAATGTTTCTGATGTGTTCTACAGACAACAACAAAAAACCTGCAGGAGCGCCGTCCCTGAAATGCCGTCCAGGATTCCGACCATGTAGAGATGGAAGTGAGTGTATCCTGTACAGTCACATGTGTGATGGAGAGAAAGATTGCACGGATGGCTCCGATGAGAAGGATTGTGAACGACAGTGCAAAAAAAGTATGTGATTTTAGAATGGCGCTTGGTATGTGACTTGGTGTTCATTGGGTTTTGTTGAGTTTGATTTGAATTACACTGGTCTCCAGCCAGAATGCTTTTAAATTTTAGGTCACTGAGAACAAAGTGATGTATAAATTGTTGATTTGCCCCTAGTTTTCAAGATAGGCCACTTTGTCAGTTTTACAAACCCTGGCTTAAAAATAATGGAGAATAGGCAAGTTATAAAGTTAAGTATTCCAGTAAAATTGTTGAACAACATGATAAAACATGGCTTTTGGACTAAATGGGAGAAGGTTGGGGTTTTTGTTTTTTTTTATTTTTAATTTTTTATTTTTTTTTTTTAAATTGAAGTGCTATTCGCTCCAGATAGTTTGTGTGTTTGATTTATTTATATATAAATAATAATTACACCAAACAGATCACCCCATTCCCATGTAGTATATGTACTAGTCATGATTGATTATGCATCACAGAACATTAAAGCTTTAGCTGCCAGGATGTATTTGTGGCATTGTAATACTATATTTAAGGTGATTATCCTTTTTTTTTTTTTTTTTTTTTTTTTTTTTTTCCTTGGGTTTTCCCTTCCTTTGACCTTTACAAAGTAACC
>JBCNYH010000026.1:35534145-35545587 GCA_039654325.1 Tandanus tandanus
ACATTTTCCCCACCTTTCTTTTCTGTGCCTCATGCCACATTATATTCAGTCTATTTCAGTATTAAATATCACAAAGTTTTTTTGTTTGTTTTTTTCCCACTAATTTCAACCAGGGCTTTGGTGGCGTAGAGGTTAGCATGTACTTCTCCCACAGTCCGAAGACTAATTGGCTGTTCTAAATAGCCCCTAGGTGTGGTAGTGAGTGTGAATGGTTGTGTGTGTGTTAGGCCTGCGATGGTCTGGTGAGCTGTTCAGGGTGTACCACGCCTTTGTTGATTGTCAGCTGTGATAGGCTCCAGGGG
This sequence comes from Tandanus tandanus, assembly GCA_039654325.1. Lineage (NCBI taxonomy): Eukaryota > Metazoa > Chordata > Actinopteri > Siluriformes > Plotosidae > Tandanus > Tandanus tandanus. The sequence goes on from JBCNYH010000026.1 coordinate 35,534,448, forward strand.
TTTGGTGAATGGGTGAGATGAGAATGTGAGTAAATAATTTCAACCAGAGATGAATAAATTATTTATAAATTTAAGTTGAAATCCTTAATATTTTTAATATCTAAAAATAGTATAATTGTTGATTGTTTTACTATATAATCCGTTGTGTATGATATGAGGATTTAAACCAGGCACATAATAATAATAATTAGTTGGGCCAGTGGTGTAGTGGTTAGGGTAAGGTCTTAACTACAAGTGTGCCTCTGTCCTCCCAGCAGTATAAATGGGTACCAGTAAAAATACTGGGAAGGTAACCTTTGTCACACCCATGAGGAGTTGAACTTCAAGCCGCTTAACATTACAGAAACCGTGATAGGCTCCGGCTGTGATGAGCCACAAGGCTCAGTTATAAAATGCCCAATGATAATAATAATATCAACAATAATGATGATGATGGGCCATGAACTTGAGCTATTAATTTATTCCAACATAAGTGGACAGTCACTTGGAGATTAAACCCATCAGTAATACATGTCACACAGTCTGCAGCATGTATGCTTGCACTCTATAATGATGAAAGTAGCTACTGAGATATTCATGGATCCTAACCTCTGAAAGAAGACTGAACAATAAGCAATACGTGCATAAGATTATTTTACTCAAAAGATTTTATAATGTAACAAATCAAAGAGAATGGAACAAACCTGTCCCTATAAAGGGCATTTGTTTCAGTATGTAGGTGGAACCACAAGACCAGACAGACCGGTTTCACTTGATTCAAGACCCCAAACTATTTTTACTTCAACTTGTTTTTCATCTCCTTCTTCGTTAACTGACCCCAGAAAGCATTACACAAAATAAACAAGAAATAAAACAGCATCAAATAATGATTTAATGACATCATCCAACATTTATATTAATAACTGATATATTTTTTAATTAATCCACAGTGCTCAGGTTCACATACAACATGCTTATTATTTACAGTATTTACAGAGTTAAAGCTTCAATACTGTATTTTCCTGTCATACTATAGATCACAAAAATGACTTTTCACTTCGAACACATGCCAAGTCAAATATTTTCTCAGCAAACTTTTCTACAGCTCAAAACAGAGTCAAGTCTGTCAAATGTTCCCACTATCACATGTTAAAAAACAAAACAAAAAAAAAAAGGGGGGGGGGGGGGAGATAATATATAGGAATAGACTGGAATAGACTCATAGGCTACTGTATTGAGATGTAATATTTTGAAATTGAAGTTATTCTCATAAACAATACAGATGTTTACTCACAGTAAGAATTTTAACCCTTCTTTCTTCTAGAGCCTGGGATCACTTCATCAGGGCTTACTGTGGTGGATTCAGTGCGGAATAAAATGTTGGGTGAAAACAGAATATTGGATATGAGAAGAAACATTTCTACTGGTTCCTATTACCATCTGATTTAGTCCTGCTGTACAGTGAAATACTTTTACTCTTGTGAAAAGTGTAAACTTAAGTCTTTATAGATAGAAAAGGGGAAATAATACATAGCTTTGGCTTGTTAAGATTTCTTTAAGAGTAAAACTTCAGTAAACCGGACCGAGCGCTTTTTTTTTTAATGGAAGGAGAGAAAGAAAAAGTCCTGCATCACAAATCCGCGTCGTAAGGAGTTCCCCTGAACGCGGAATTATCCGCGCCTCTCTTCTGCGCCTTGGCTCTCGGGTAGTCCAGATCGTCGCCCAGTGAATACCCGCTCGAGCTGCTGGGTGTGACGCTCCTGGGTGTGACGCTCCTGGGCGGGTTGGTTCGCCGAGTCGCGACGGGATTCGGTGCAGCCGTGGAAGTCCGGGTCACGCGCACTGGCTGCGGTTTCTCGCCGCGATTCCGTCCTCCGCAGCACCGGAACATTCCTATGAATATGACGAAACCGCCGAGCACTTCCATGATCCCGCCGATGAAACCCAGGACTATGCAGTAGCCCACGCGGATGTCCGGGCTCTGCGGGTTGAGAAAGACCGTAGTCGTGTTGAGGGAGGTGAAGATGTGTGTATACCAGGCGATAGGGATGATAGCAAGCACCCCTGAGCAGAAAATGAGCACCCCGCCGATCCCGGCGAGGGTCCATCGCGGATGCTTGCTGGTCCAGCAGCGCGTGGCCGGTGTGAGCACCGCCAGCCCAATTAAAGTAACGATCAACGACGCAATCATCATTCCCTGCGCGACTGGGATCACCTTGTTGTTAAAATAGGTTTGGTCCGTGCTTCGCAGGTTGCATTCGACAGTCTGGGAAGTTTGAAAGGATTTGCAGATGTCCCAGATGCCTTGGTTGAGCACTGTGTCGGAGGACTGGCCGGAGATGCTGTAAAGCTGGCGCCAGCTGGGTGCAACAGTGCTGGTCAGATCCAGGATCCACCCGCAGGGCGCCATCACCAGCCCGAATATCAGAATCCCTGGGGTCCTCATGCCTGAGTCAGAAAGATGCGACGGTTCACTCGATCACCCGGTCTCACCACTTCAGCTCCAAACCGTCACCCTCTGCTTTATAAACACGTCACACTGAAACTGAGGGTGGATCCTTTCATTCAGACCTCACCTGCGTTAGAGAGTCCAGAGACCTGATCAGGTGATTTCCTAACTGCTGCTTTGTTTAGAAAGGAAGCATTTACATGAGTTTCACCTGGCATTTCAGGATCTGACAGGTTCCCCCAGGGCTTAATCCAGGTCTAAATCTTACCAACAAAGTCAAACTTTCTTTCTTTCTTAATTAGCATGTGCAGCATGACCTAACAACATACACCTATGTGCTCCTGAATCCCCTATTCCAAAACCATGGGCTCGGATATCAAGCTGGTCCTGTCTTTACTGCTATACCAGCGTCTCCAATATACTCTCGGCTTGAATCTATCGTGTCCACTTGAATTAGGAATGGAGATTTGAGCTCATTCATTCATTTGCCGAACCGCTTTATCCTACTAGGGTTGCAGGCAGACTGGAGCCTATCTCAGCCGACTCTGGGCGAAGAGAGGGTACACTATGAACAGCTTATCAGTCCATCGTAGAGCAACACACACACACACACACACACACACACACACAAAACCAATCACACTCACACCAAGGGGGCAACTTGGATCAGCTAATTAGCCTCATGTGTATGTCTTTGAAATATGAGAGGAAACCAGAGCACCCTGAGGAAACCCAAGCAAGCACAGGGGGAATATACAAAGTACACACAGAAATGCCCTTGCTGAGGTCTGGACTCGAATCCAGGACCTTCTTGCTGTGAGGTGGACCACCATGTGCCACCATCACACTTCATAAAACTGGAAAATACAGTACAATACAGTTTATATTATAATACAAACATATTTTAAATGTGTAATATATTCAGGATAACAGGAAATCGACATTAGTGAAAGATTTTCAAAAAATTTTAAAAACACTTAGGTTTTCTTGGGTTACTGATAAAAAAAAAAATCTTATGATATTAGTGGTAACTTGCATGAAATTTGCCATGATCGGAGAATACCATCAGGCTTACCATACCATCAGGAATACCATACGTGATTATAATTTAGAGCAGTCAGTTAACCTGTGCATGTATTTGGACTGGAAAGAAACCTGAATACACCAAGGAAACCCTTGCAAGCATATAAGCTTGACACAGAAGGGTCCATGGCTAAGATCTAACCCAGAAGCATCTTGCTGTTCATGTTCATACAGTATAATGCAAAACCTTATTACACCACATGACCAGAAGTATGCTGTTACAAATAACGTCTTTTCATGCTGTAGCATTAATATTTCCCTTTGCCATGCCGACCTGGGGTCTAGCCCAAATCTGTTCTAGCATAACAATGATCCTGTACACAAAGTAAGGACCATGAAGACATGATTTGCCAGGATTAGAGTAGAAGAATTCAAGTGGCCTACACAGAACCCTGACCTCATACAGCATATGCTGACCTCATTCCTGCTTTTGCGGGTAAATGGCACAAACTGGGGCGGCACAGAGGCGTAGTGGTTAGCATGTCCAACTCAGGGCAAGAAGGTCCTGGGTTCGAGTACTGTGCTTGACGAACACATTTCTGTGTGGAGTTTGCATGTTTTTCCCGTGCTTGCGTGGGTTTCCTCTGGGTACTCTGGTTTCCTCCTACAACGATGAGGCACATTAGGCTAATTAGACTGTTTCAAATTGCCCTCGGTGTAAATGTAAGTGTTAATGGTTGTGTGTGTGTTGCCCTGCAGTGGACTGTCGGACTTTGCCCTGAGACAGCTAAGAAAGGCTCCAGCCTCCCTGCAACCCTGCTAGGATTAAGCGGTTCATCAAATGAATGAATGACGAATGAAATGCGCTATAAAATGTATTTTGCAGTTTTAAGATTCTTGGTATGAATTTAACTTGAGGACATAATCACAGTACAGAGGACTGGAGAGGAATGTTGACATGGTGGCTCGAAACCACCACACATGCCAATCATTTCATCAAGATCTCTTACTGAGATGACACCGTCCTACTTTAATGTTACAGTGAAATAAGTCTCTGTACTTATTCTTTCTATAGAAAGAGTAAAGAGGAAGTTCTTATCAGCAGACTTGGTCTTTAAGTGATGTCAAAGTTCATCTTTCACCTAAATTTTATAATCAAACGTATGTATTTATACACAATTAATTAAATATGTTGTGAACCTTTTACATGTGCACTGATAAACATATGTATTTATAGTGACCTGACTTTCTTTTATTTAATTATTTACACTTAATAAATGAACATTAACATATTCCTGATAATCAACAGGTAAATATTTGAGTCATATATAAAATAAAAATCTTTTCATATTTTTTTTTTAGCATCCATCCATCGATCCATTATTGAGACCACTTATCAGTTGAAGCTGGAGTCAATCCCAGTTGAGTTTTAGAGAGAGGCAGGGTTCTGGGTGCACACCACTGCACATCTAACACATAAACAAGCATCAACTATCTATTTTTTAAACAGTGGAAAGAAATCAGAGAACCCAGAAGAAACCCACACAAGCACAGTAAGAACATGCAAACTCCACAAGCATTGCTTTAAAAAAAATAAAATAAATAAAAATAAAAAAAAGCATCAGGAATAAACCTTGTTTGTAGGTGTTTCCAATAGAGCTATGAACTCTGCTTTTATTATGTCGCTATGCAGGTCAGACCAGAGCAGCATTTCTGAAAACACGTAAAAAAGTAAGGGTTATTAGATAATAACCTATCTAAGCAAATCTTTACATGTGGCATTTTACTATTTTGCATAAAAAACAATTGTTTTTTGTTTTTTTTTTTGCAAATTCTCATCAGGGGAAGCTGATATCTGATAAAAATAAATAAATAAATAAACAAACACAACATGGGAGGCATTGTGGTGTCGTGGTTAGCATGTCTGCCTCACAGCAAAAAGGTCCTGGGTTTGAGACCCAGGCTCACAATGGCATTTCTGTGTGGAGTTTGCATGGGTTTCCTCCGGGTAATTTAGTTTCCTCCAACTGTCCAAGACATGCATATCAGGCTGATTGATTGTTCCATATTGCCCCTAGGTATGAGTATGAGTGTGTGTGTGTGTGTGTGTGTTGTCTTCGCTAAAGACTGACGAACTGTTCAGGGTGTACCTTGTCTTCGTCCAGAGTTGGTTGATATAGGCTTCATCCTCCCTGCGACCCTAGTTGGATTAAATGGTAAAGCAAATGAGTGAATGACAACACTGACAGCAGAAGTTCAGAGCTGAAACACGATGCTTTGCCTCCATCTTGTGGTGATTGAAGTATCATCCCACAATAACATGTATTTCCTTCACAGCACTTTTCAAGGTATTGTATTTAATAATAAATTTTTTCATTCTACAATTGTTTAGGATGCAACCATGATTTGTACGTGTGTGCCGGCCTCCTGATGAAACCTGCCATCTCCATCTTTGACTTTTTTCAGGAATGACAAAAACTGAATGAAAGCAGAAATTATGATCATACAGTGACATATATACTTAGATTTATATCTGTGCATGTGTGTGTGTGTGTGTGTGTGTGTGTGTGTGTGTGTGTGTGTGTGTGTGTGAATTTACGCCCAAAACAGCTAGTTGAAGCCATCAGCTTTTTCAAGTAGATGCAGTTTGTACTTACTCTCTCACAATGTCTTAAAATATGTGGTATATGTTTTTCGGCACATTAAGAAAAATAAATATCTCAGTAAAAAAAATTATCCTATAAGTTCAAAAACATATTTAAACTTCTTGATTTAGTCGTCCTTTGCTGCGATAACCTTGTTTTTGTCTGTGTTAGTCCTGGCAACCTGTTCACCTTCTTGGCCAAAGTCAGCTGGGATTGGCTCATTCTTCCTTCTTGACCCGATCGGCATAAGCAGTAAGGATAATAAATGAAAGATTACTATCAAGTGGAATTATTATAATGGCACCTCATTCATTTTACTTTTGCTTGCCAAAACAGCTCGCCAGACCACTGCGGGGCAAACACAACCATTCGCACTCACACTCACACCAGGGGGCAATCAAGAATATCCAATTAGCCTAATGTGCACATCTTCAGACTGTGGGAGGAAACCGGAGCACCCAGAGAAAACCCACACAAACACTGGGTGAACATGTAAACTCCACAGAGAAGTGGTGGTTCTTTTTTACAGTCAGTGGGGTGAACCCAGGACCTTCTTGTTGCGAGGAGAAAGTGCTAACCACTATGCCACAGTGCCACCTAATCGTACCCCATTAACATAAACAAACAAACAAAAATCTGCTAGAATATGAATACCTTTATATAAATTAGTTAAAAATTCAAGAATTAAAAATGACATTTACAGCATTTGGCGAATGCCCTTTCCAGAGGAACCTTTTTATGTCGTTTAAAAGTGGCAGCTGGATGTTACTGGGGTTTTAACCTCCAACCTCCTGAGCAGTAACCCAGAGCGACCCATTCTGTAGCGCCAGTAAAAAGCTAAAATATTTCATGTACTTAAGTAATGAATCTAATAATTTTAGATAATTAGATAATATACTCACTCGCTTAATTCTACTATTAGGGTTGCAGGGAGGTTGGAGCCTATCTCCACCAACTTTGGGTGAAGACGGGGTGCACCCTAAACTGCTCGCCAGGCCATCACAGGGCAACACACACACAATCATTCACACTCACATCCACATCCACACCTGGGGGGCAATCTGGAACAGCCAATTAGCCCAACGTGCATGTCTTTGGACTGTGGGAGGAAACCGGAGTACCCAGAGGAAACCCACGCATGCAGGAACACAGGAACGCAGGACCCGAACCCAATACCTTCTGGCTGTGAGGCGGACGTCCTAGCCACTACACCAACACGCCAATTCAGCACCAATATATAACAACATAACTTACATATGGTGTCTTTAAAACTGTCTGAACGTACATAAATACACCACAGATTGTTTTTAGAGGAAAAGGTGAAGCTTTAAAAGTAAAAGATGCTAATGATACCAAAGATGCTATCACCTCAGTGACCAGGACGGTTACCGTTTAGTACCCACCTTTCTGACAGTGTACAAACCCAGCCTTGTTTTTATAGATGATCAGGTGGTGCTGTGCAGTAGATAAGGGGAGATTTACACGATTAATAGGCGGGTCAGAAACAGAAAACAGCTCATTACGGCTTTAACAGGAACCACAAATTGAGTGCGTCACTAACGGTTTCCTCCTTCATGTGTGCGCGCGCGCTGCAGTCAAACCGCACGAGCTCAACACCTTCACACGCTCGCGACAACCAGAGCAGGAAAGATGTACTTCTGGTTTGTTTTCTTAGCAGGTAAGCTAGCATTTTTCTTTTTAATCATAGAATATTACATATTTGGGACCATATAAAGTTGTCCATGGACAGGGCTAGTGTAAGAACGTTACAGTTGGAAACTTAGTGAGTAAATAAAAATGATAAAAAAAAAAAAAAAGTGCAATACACCAAGTCAACTCTTGCTAAAAGGTTTTGGATTAGCAAGAGTTATATAATCAAAACAAAGTAGTAAATAACATTTAAAGGAGGTGCCATACTAGTAAACAGTCCTCTTGTTGTTGCAGTAATTGTTTAAATATTAACTCAGAAACTGAAAGTATTTTCCTGTAGACCTTACAATCATCTTAATGTCATGTAATCCATCAGAAAGCATTTATAACAACCTTAAAATCCTCCTTACACACCTGCTACAACACACCAGGAGAGTTTATATCACTCTGTTCAACTGGAAAATACTTAATAAGAATTTACCTTTAATATGTTTGAATATGAAGTCTTACACACTTTTAAAAAACACAGTATTACCTTCAATTTATTAACATAATCAAGCTATTCGAACATCTGCCACAGGCGACTAACATGCCATCATATTTATTTTCTGGAGTCATAATGAAATGTTTCCTAAAATTGTATTCCACAAAACCAAAATAACTTTAACAGACTCATTTGCCAAACCACTTAGTCCTACTACTAGGGACATTAGGAGGCTGCAGCCTATCTCGGCCACACTGGGAGAAGGCGGGGTATACCCGGAACAGTTTGCCAGACCATCACAGGTCACCACACACAACCATTCCCCAATTAACCTAAAGTGTCTTTGGACTGTGGGAGGAAAGCCCACAGGAACCCGGAAGAAACCCACTCAAGCACAGCAAGCGAGAACATGCAAGTTCCGCACAGAAGCACCTGAGCCCAAGACCCGAACCCAGGACCTCCTGGCTATGGGGCAGATGTGCTAACCACTACCGCCACCGTGCCGCCCAAAATAAGTTTCACTGTGTTAGGATTCAGATGTGAAACCTTTGTATCATGGGAACAATACTTTTTCAAGCACCCCAATAACTATAAACAGCTGCAATAATTTTTGGGGGGTTAAGTCATGTAGCAAATGCCGAAATCAGAAGCTTGACAGGGTATGAACGCGTTAAACGGATGCTTAAACTAACAAGAGAGGTGATACAAATACAAGCAGAAACCCAGAAGTGAAAGGAAAGGTAGTTAAAAACAAACCCAGGCTCGGACAACTTATAGATAGAGACATCTATCAGGAGCACCGCTTTTTTATAAGTGTTAGAAATTCAAATTAAAATATCCGAGTTAGAGCTCATATGGCATTCCTCTAAGTTCCACTGATCCTACAAGGGGTTAGGAAACTGGCAGGACATTTAGAAATACAGCAGCAGCAGTGAAGACGATACAGTCAATGTAATGTGGTAATAGACAGGAAAAAATCCTTATTACTAAAAGATCACTTTAAGGAATGTTTCTGTATTCTGTGGAAGACCCTGATTGTGCCGATTGATAACAGAGACAGAATGTAATGTATGGGGTGGGCTGAAAAGTTCATAGGCTGACCATGATGCAACAGTTGAATTTGACCAAATGTCGTTGGTTTATTTTTCAACGTAGTCTCCCCTGCAGGCTACCCAATTCTTCCATCGGTGTTGCAGCATTTGGATCCCTTTGGTATAGAAGCTCTCATCCTGATGGACAAAAAAGTTGTTTCTTTTTAGTCAGCCTATGAACTTTTCAGCCTACCCTCATATTCATTTATTTGCACATATTAGAGAATATTTACACGTAATACGGCTTGTGGAACACCTTATATCACAGTCATAACACAGTCAGAAATTTTGTAAAATGTTATTAGGATCTTCTCATGTATTTGCAGCATGCAAAAATTGTGTTTTAACTGTAACTCTGATCTTTTAAGGTCTGATGCTAAGTGTTGGGTGCACTAAAAGTAATCCAACAGAAACTTCTCCATTAAAAACTTCCATCCTATCAGCAACAACATCTATCTCCACAACTATGTCCACTACAGCCAACATTACAACTCTAACTTCCATCTCCACTGAAACCAGAAGCATTTCAACGTCTACCATTACTGCAGGAACAACTGTGAAATCAACCACGATGCAAACTATAAGTCCAAACTCGACAACATCCACCAAAACAACCGATGTCACCAACATAGCCCCCACCGACAACAAAACCACCACCAACAACAACAGCACCACCATGACCACCACCAACAACGACAACATCACCACTACCATGGCCACCACCACCAACAACAACAACACCAACAACAACAACACCACCATTGTCACCACAGCCGCTCCTATCAACACAACCACCACCAACAGCTCCACTACAGCCACCACCACCAACAACACCACCAACAGCACCGCCCTTGCCAGCTCCACCATGCCAACAACAAGCTCTGTCTTTTCCACAATATCATCTACTCATTCATCTACATCTACAACAGTGAGTTCCAGCTCAACATCCATGACTTCAGTAAAACCCCCGTCCTCAACCCCATCACATACAACAGAAAAGACAACATCAACCACAGGACAATCCAGTACTTCAAAAGCCTCAAGCAGTGCCAGTGCTGTCAAGGCACTAAGTTCGGGTAAGACATGTCTCAGTCCTTCAGCTTTATATCTGGTGCCTGCAATTCAATGACTTACCAGAAAGCATTTTCATAGCAAATAAAATAAGATTATAGATTTAAAAAAATCCCTTTCCTTTTGTATGCCGTCCGTTTCACAGATAACGTCAAAGTTCAAAGATCGCATGAGATGAATGTCATTGACTTTATATGAAACAAAAGTGACTTTCATTTACATTTTTAACTCAACTTATCATGAAAATATGAGTAGGCCTAGACCTCCTATAGCTGTTGCTAGTCAGATTGAATATAGTCACTACAGGATGTCACACTGGATTAGCTTTCATGTTAGATGATGTTTAGAATATTAAATATAAAAAAAATACTATACATTAATCTTTTTTTTTTTTTGTAAGAAAAATTTGCCCTCTGTTTACAGCCGAATGCTTAATAAACCAAACTAGAACAGTACTAGTTGAAATAAATAGGAAATTTAGGGCAGCATGGTGTTGTGGTGGTTGGCCCGCCTCACAGCAAGAAGGTCCAGGGTTCAGCGAGGGCACTTTGAGGGAGTTCGCATATTCTCCCTGTGCTTGTGGAGGTTTCCTCCGGGTACTCCTTTTTTTTCCCCAGTGTTCAAAGACATGCACCTTAGACTAGTTAGCTATTCCAAATTGCCCCTAGGTATGAGTGTAAAAAGTGTGTGTGTGTGTGTGTGTGTGTGTGTGTGTGTGTGTGTGTGTGTGTGTGTGTGTGTGTGTTTT
>JBCNYH010000026.1:35584481-35595353 GCA_039654325.1 Tandanus tandanus
AGCGATGTGTAGGAAAAAAAAAAAATGTATAACTAATTTTTTTTTTAATTATATATATATATATATATATATATATATATATATAAAAAATCTCCCATAGTCCAAAGAAACACATTAGGCATTTTGGCTGTTCCAAATTGCCCCTAGGTGTAAATATAAGTGTGAATGGTTGTGTGTGCTGGCCCTGCAATGGAATCAGAAATCGTTGGGGTAGGCTCCAGCCTCCCTGTGACCCTAGTAGGATTAGGATATCCTATTAGAAGGATAGTAACGGTTCAGCAAATAGATGAAGGAATGAATGAATGATCCCAGTCATTGAGACAATGAGAAACCACCAATCACCACTGTTCCCAGTGACCAATTATTGATCACCATCTTTCCCAGTGATCAATCACTGAATCAGGCAATAACCAATCATCATTGTTTCCAATGACCAATCGTTAACCAGCATTGTTCCTAATGGCCAATCACTGACAACTGTCATTCCTGATTACCATTTACATATATACCATTTAGCAGCATTTATCCAGACATTTACATTGTTAGCAATGACCAATCACTGACCAAAGTCTTCTCTTTCATATATGAATGTATTTAACTGTAATCAAAGCCCATTATCCATAATAATTTAATTCATGACTACTTACTACCAGTAAATACTTCTTTTTGTCTGTTCTTAATAGAATTAATTTTTAAATGTATAAAAGGTTAATTTATTGTGACCAAAGATGACTCATATCTGCAATAAATAATTATAATATATTATAAAAAAAATATAATATATTATTGTCTATTCTGAGAAAGCTGTGTTATTTTCTCTCGTCTTCACAAAAATCCTATTTCCTTAAGTATCTGAAGTCGCCATGAATCAATGTCATCTGACATCTTCGTGCTAACATTAGTAGTAGTCTCCTGAAAAAAACCTTTTTGGCCTAGCAGAAAATAACATTTTGGACACCTTGAGCCGTGTTCAAGTACATTGTACAAGAAAAAAGTTTGCAGCAAGAATCCTGAAAGTGATGAATATCTGAATCAGGTGTTAGGTTAGAAGTGTGTAAGGAATCTACAGCTATGAAAATCTGCCTAATAAAGAAGTTCACTAGAAGATCCTCTTTGGCTAAAGTACATGTCAAAAACATGAACTTAATTTACTCTACTGTAAAACTTTTACAAAGTTTTTAATTACCGGCTGTGTTCATAATTGCCCTGTGCTTTATGTGCATATTTGTGTAACTGAAAATATAAGGCAATGTGAAATTTAACAGTTTTCGCTGTTAGAAGATGGAAATGACAGCAAAAAGCAAAGAGGTTTGTGGATTTGGGATAAGTGGGTGTGATATGGAGGGGCTACAAATTATTAAGATTTTACGAGCTTTCTGTTAAATCTCCGCTGATATTTTTCTTTTATTGAGGAAAGATCGTAAATTGAGGCTTGGACTGTTGTTATGTACTGGATTCTTTTATTTTGGAGGCTTATTAACTTTTATTTTATTTTTTAATCCTTGCTTTTTGCCAGCTGAGATATATGAAGCTACAAATTTAGTTTCAGACAAAGTATGGCATGGTGTTGCCTTGAACAATGTATTTTGTGAATTGGAATAGCATGATGCTTGAAGGACAGTGGCTCGGCGAGGGCGTTTCTGTGTGGAGTCTGCATATTCTCGCTCGTTTCCTCTGGGTACACAGGTTTCCTCCCACAGTAAAACGGCATTCACATTATGCGACTTGGCTTTTCCAAGTTGCCCCTAGGTGTGAGTGGAATTGTGAATGGTTGTGTGTTGGCCCTGCAATGGACTGACGAGCTGTTCAGGGTATACCCTGCCCTCCCCTAAAGTAGGCTGAGACAGGTTCTAGCCTCACCTAGTCCCTAGTAGGAATAAGCGGTTTGGCAAATGAATGATAAATGAATGGATGATGTTTGGATAAAAGGCACCTCAGCACATATAAACTGATCTGAGCCTGGTGTACCACGTTAACGGTTTGCTCTTAGTTCTTGCACAACAATTCTCCTCTTTGTCTCAGCCTGATTATTACAGGACAAAAAAGTCGACCGATTTATCTTCAAGCTTCAGGGTGATGACACACTAGAGCTCTGTGTCAGGTTTATGCCAGACAGCTTGCAGCTCTATATTCTCGACATACTCAACTAAAAACATTTTTATCACACTCGTGAATTGTCTATTAACTGCAAGATTGCTTTAGGTCGAACCTGAGGAATTCAAGCATATGTATGTCAGCACAACTCTTATGATGGCTCATAAAACTTTGCCAAAGGCGACACAGTGTGTGTGTGTGAACCAGTAATGTAGAATATCTAGACCTGTCTGTCTGTCTGTCTCAGGTACGTCTGATCCACTACCCTTACCATGTATCATATTACTGACTTCACTATCAGATTAAATCAGATTAAAAGGATAACTTCAGGTTTACTGAAAGAGTTTATGGAAAGGGTGCAACATTAAACAGTTTAATGTTAATTAATGTTTTGCAATGCAAATTTATGAGACCCAGCTCATGAAATGCAGAGTAATTAAAATGATTAACTAATTTAATTACTTTTCAGAAAGTAAATACAATTGTCATTTTTATCTCTCTATCTATCTGTTAAACAGATGGCAGTTTCAGAACTATTGGCACCATTGGCAAAGATGGGGTATTAAAAATTTGAAATTGTTATTAATGTAAATATATATAAAAACCAAAAACAAATAAATATGGTTAATTAGATTAGTCTCATACAACAAATATGAAAGAAGTCAAATATAGTCAGAAATTTAAATGCCCCCAACTGAATTTAGCTTTTTAAAATTTACCTGAGTGTTTACGAGCTCTACAATGGTTAACTATGACTTCATGTTTCCCTGAAGTCAGGTCTGAGGTGATACAAAGGCCAAATTCCCTTAGTCATTCATCAACATGGAGAAGATTACGGAATATACAAAGTAAATAAGACAAAAGGCTTTTGTCTTAAACCATACAATGGCTATAAAAATAGCTTGAAATACCCACGGCGGCGAGGGCAATACATAAGATCTGTAGTGAAAGTCTGGAAGAGGAGGAAGGAGCTTTTTGCCTTCATGGACACTGGGAAAGAAAGTTGTAGCAGCTTTTTTCCCCCAAAAAAATTGTAGCAGAAGATGGTCATGCACAGTAGGCTAACTGAATATTCTTTATTGCCTGAAGGTATAAATGTGAGTGTGAATGGTTATGTGTCCGTGTTGGCCATGCAATGGTCTGGCGAGTTGTTTATTGTGTATCCTGCCTTACCCAGAGTTAGCTAGGATGGGCTCCAGCTTCTCCATGACCTAATAAATGATAAAGCAGTTCTGAAAATGGAATGAAATAAAATTTAGTGTGAAAAGAAGGATGGTTTGAAAAGCCCTGTGTTTTTCAAAAGGCCATTGAAAACGTGTGGAACACATGATGAAGTGATGAAGTGGTTTTGAGTTTGAATCCCAAGACTGCCAAGCTGCCGATGCCGGGTCCGTGAGTAAAAACCTAGTGAGTAAAAAAAAAGTTAAAAAGTAAGTAGTTTTGGATAAAAACATCAGTCAAATGAATACAAGCAAGAGCAATAGCAAAAGAAGAGTCCTCAAGAAAAAAAACCCGCAACCCTTTTTCTGTATTCTCCAAGCTAATCACACATTATAGAACACTTGGTACTGGTATACTGACACAAGGAGATGACACAGTGCTGTGCAAATACAGGAGTGCCAATAATTGTGATACATCACCGTACATGCTGAATAAATGCCTGAATAAAGAAATGATTAAATGTTTTCTGGACAACGCAACTACAATGTTTCCAAGAAGTTAAACACCCTTAACCTCGTGCTCGGGAGTGCGTGGGGGAAATTCCACAGCTGCGGCTATCAGGGCAACTCAGATGCTCGGAAGCCATCAGACACACTGGTGTAACCAGGAAAACTATTCACAGACTGTGCATGGTCATACATTTTCCATTCGGGAAATTTGTGGTAGCATGAGAGGTCGACGCTTTGAATGTGTTCAAATTTATATCCTTTTATATCTGCCAATAAATGCTTATACTGCCAATTTAAATTCATGACCACGCTCAATTTACGTTGCTTTTGATATCATATTGTACTGTAAATAAACGTACATAAATATTTTAGTGAATGTGGTTCATATCAGGCGGGGTAGTAAATGTCCAATTAATCAAAACTACAAAATGTTGGTTTTGACTGAGGTTAAATGATTATTATTAAAAAATACTCAGTAATAAATTTACCACTGAGCAAAATACAAGGAGTAGAAATTATAATATGGTGGCTATCAGCAGCCAACGGAAAAATTATAAAAGAAAAAATCTGAAATAGTTACGCAGGATAACACAGAAAATGTAAGTCGAATAATTTAGTAATGGACAAACAATATCCTGACTGAAATCATACCATAAATACTCCTATAGTGGAGTAGCCTATGTGGTTATTCTTCCATTATTAATTCATTTTGGATGAATATAAAGGTTTCCTGGTGAAACCACCCCAGCTCATGGGCTTAGTATCTCTAATTCACCAGGTTTACATTACTTGTTTTGGTTCTGTATCTGTTTACAATGGCATTATTATTAACAAGACCATGTAACCAGAGGAACAATCATGTGCATGCTCAATAAGTTGGCAGCGCAACACCGATTTCGTAGAAAGTGGAAAAGTCCGAGATCAAGTGTTAGCAAAAAGAAGGTATAAGATTTCAAGAAAAATTTAAAAAACTGAGTTTTAGAAAACTCCATATGGAAACACCTTTCCCATGCCTGGGACTCAAAAAGATTTTTTAGGCTTACTTAATTTTTGAAAGCTGTTATTTATTTGTATATATTAACTGATATTATTTATTAATTTATTATTTATTAGGGCCAGTGGTGGCTGAGTGGTTATGGCACTGTGTTTCATATTTGACAGAACAAGGCCTAACAGGTACTGAAGTATATAATAATTCTTTAAATCTTGTGTTTCCCCCAAAACCCATGTACCCTAAAGCCACTGATGACGGAGAGAAGCCATTCTGCAGATTCAGCATCCGTGTACAGATTATCATGCTGTTCTAATTTCAGTGTGTGGGCGCGCTTAAAGGTCACCATCCAACGGCTGCAAGTAAACTTAACTTGCTCTTTTCATGTCACCCGTTAACACACTTTCTAACAGGGAAAACAGATGTGTGGGGTATGCTTCTTCCACAAGTGACATGAAAACATACCACAAGCAAAAACATCCGTGAAATTATTATTTAACCATGCTTTGTTTCAGAAGCTGTGCACAGATCCTTATTTCCATGAGATATTTTGGATACTTGTAAACAGAAATAAATGGAACGTTCTTCTCTCTTAAAAAATGCATCTTCAAGTAATATTTTTCGGTTGCTGAGCTTCACAGTTTGTTGCAAAGCAAAGTAGGGAATGTGCCCTTGAAAGCAAATATATGTGTCCATGTTGTTTTCCATGTCATTCACAGAAGGACGTAACAAATCTGAGGTTCATTTTTTTCTTTAACATCACTTGTATGACAATTATTGGCTGATGGCAAGGTGAATACACTATTTAATAATTATGCAGTGAAGGCAAGGAGGATATCGCTGACTATTAATTTTAGTGACATCCACTGAGCCTGAGGTGCATAATTGTTTTATACTACACAGTCACCTAAGCAAAAAATAATAAATAAATAAATTAATTAATTAAAATAAAATAAAATAAAATTAAATAAAACAAAACATTGTGGTTTATTTGTTTATTTTTTAAATCATGCGTAAAAATGGATGCAGATGAGATCGCAATACAGACAGATGCAGAACCTAACAGCCATGTAACGGCGCCTCTTTAAACCCTTTACAGAGGTTTTGGTAGCACTATGCAGAAACATCATGAAAACCTTATTTTTATATTTACATATTTTAACCATGACAGAAACTGGTCAGGTGAGTTGAGGTAATAAGTGCTATGGAATGTATTAGCATACTCATCCATATAGCGCATACTACATGCATGGACACATAAGATACCTATTTTGGAACAGCCAATTTGCATGCCTTTGGACTGTGGGAGGAAACCAGAGTACCCGGAGAAAACCCACACAAGCACGGTGAGAACATGCAAACTCCACACAGAGACCCCCGAGCCTGGGACTCAACCTGAGAACCTTCTTGCTGTGAGGAGGACAAGCTAACCACTATGCCACCATGCCACCCTGAAGTGATACCTTTAAGATAAAAATACTAAAGGTTCAATTTCTAGTTTAACATCAGACAGTCATTATCGGACCTTCAACCAAGACTACTGAAGCATGTACGGGATGCTAACTGATAAATGAACATTGTGTACTTTGTGGCACTTCAAAGAAGGTTTTGTTCCTCAGTACATGTCCGAGTAGTGAAATCTGGAGTCCAGGACTACAATGCATCACTGAACTAAGGTTCGATTGCACTAGGGAAGGCCTGTGATTTTGTCTTTCAAAGTTACAGTATGTGTGAGAAGACTGCTTCAGTCTGCAGTAAAAGCCAATAAAACTCAGTACTAATCCCACAACACACACACACACATTAGATCCATCTGGCCTCCTCACTTGGAACAGGCTTTTATTTACCCTTGTTCTGTGTATTTTAGTGCTTTGTGCATCAGCAGTATGATTAATCCCGTGTTTAACGATCCCACTCACTGTGGAAAAGTGATGCCTCCTAGACAGTGTGTGGTACACTAGGTAGAAAGTAATTTTGGACTGAAATTCAATTCAGCACTTTAAGAGTTAACACTGTTTATGTCTGTTTAAATCACCACGGGGAGACAAAATTATACCACTTACTGAAATTTGAGGTGTTTGGGTTTATGAACTTTAGCTTGTAAATAAACCTGCAAACTTGTATTGTCTGCATGTTGCATCAAAGATATAAAAAAAATAAAACAGCCATCATTTATAATGTTTTGTTATGAGTTGTTTTCTGACGTCCAGTTTTAGAGCACAGAGGTAGAATGTGTCTTGAAATTAAATAAAATATTTGTTTAGAAACCAGCCTCCATGTGTCTGAAGTAGATCAGCTTTTTTTTCACTCCCTTCTTTAATCGTAGGTGAAATGATATACCTGCAAAATTATTGGTAAAGTCTAATAGATTAATTATTCAAAAGCATACTAGGGCCATCTACGTGTGGGTTTTATTTTCTTTTCTTTCTTTCTTTCTTTTTTTTTTTTTTTGCACACAAGTCAGAATTTCTGAGAAAAAAATTCAGAGATAATTTTTTAAATAAATACTGGTTATGATTTAAAAATTTTTTAATTATAATTATTTTGATTTTGATATACTATATTAATCCTGCAAGGGAAATTTGGCTCTGCATTTTACCCATCCAAAGTAAGTACACATACACACACACACACGTAAACAGTGAGCACACACACAGGAGTAGTGGGCATCTACACTGCGGCACCCGGAGAGCAGTTGGAGGTTAGAGGGGTTGCTTCAGTCACTTCAGTCGTGAAGGTGATTATGTGCCAATATGAATCTTCTTCATATTAAACCCAGTTCTGAAATACAACTTAAGTGCATCAATGTCATCCATTTTAAATTCAGACATTAGTGCACAATTTTTTTTATTGACTTTATTTTTTTCATACACACACACACACACACACACACACACACACACACACAAACAAATATTCAGATTTTAAACTATATCTATATTCAACATTCAGTAGAATTTTTTACACCTTCAGCTTTTCAAATTTTTTTACTTCATTAAATTTGCCCCAAAACACTCACTCGCTCCCTTATTTGCCAAGCCGTTTAAGCCTGCGGGGGTCACGGGGAAGCTGGAGCCTATTTCAGCCAACACTGGGCGAAGTGGTGGTACATCATGAACAGCTTGCCAGACCATTGCAGAGACAACACACACACCCACAACTATTCACACTTACCTCCACACCTAGGGGCAATTTGGAACAGCCAGTTAACCTAATGTGCATGTCTTTGGACTGTAGGAGGAAACCGGAGTACCTGGAGGAAACCACACAAGCACGGGGACAAAATGCAAACTCCACACAGAACACCCTAGCCCAGGACGGTCTTGCTATGAAGCGGACGTGTTAACCATTACGCTACTGTGCCACTCTGCCCCAAAACATTTTTTACATAAAATAAAATAAAACATTTCTGGTTACAACTATTGCAGTTATTTAAGACAGTTAATTGTATAATACAATCTTTGGGTTATATTAACCCTGCTATTTTTGGATTTGAATACTGATAAATTGCATTTGTTCTCAAGACACACTTGGCCAGTGAAATGACAAAAATTGTGGTTGGAGGTTTGTTGAATCATAGTGCAGGATGTGGTTATTCGTGTTTTTTTTTTACGGTTGTTTAGCTGCAGTGTTTTATTCATATCATGTCTACATGATGAACCAGGAATGTACCACTGTCTGTGATCCCTGTAATGGAAATGATGGAGTTGTAACTGATTTGCTTAATTCCTTACTAAATAGAATTGCATTGTGGGTATTATTATGAATCCCCTTGTCTACATCATTGATATATGAATTATTTGTAGAGCATTATGGAAAATCTAGTCCAATATCATAGTCCAATATCCTTGCATGTTTCAGGCATGCAGCTCATTGGTCTTGAGTATGTACAGTATTCATTCACAAACTGAAAGTCACATTAAAACCAAATGCGGCCAGGGTAACTAATGTTCTATAGGTTCACAAACATGACGATGCCTTCCCAGTTTCCTGAGTCACATACTATCCACAAATGGTGGACCACCACACACTTAAGAGTGGGTTAAACTGTCGGAGGAAGTTCCTGAGAGAGTAAGATGTAGTGTTGGTTTGTTACCGCTAGTGCTGGTTTTTTTTGTGACTGTACCCACGCAGGGATAAATACAGGGCAGAGAGAAGGAGCAGAATGACTGACAGCAGTTGTGCCTTCCCTCTGAGAAGGAAGAAGACTTAAAACATGGTCAACATCTTGGACACGCCCACAGTGTATGACCTGACATGGATAGGCTGGACTATCATTCACAGTCAGATATTAGGGGAACATGTGGTAACAGAGTTAGGTCCGACAGCTCCCTCTTTCTCCAGGTTTTTGCATGTCAATCAATATTTCTTCACTAAAGCCTGTTTTTAATTTTGAGGTATTTTTAAGTTATATGGAAATATGGAAGGCACTTTCAGTTACATAATCCATGTTCGCATTGGGGGTGGAATATACAGGCAGCATTTGTCCATGTTCTTTGAAAGCACTCATAAATTGAAGAGCTGTTGAGCATTTAAATATGGTGTTCAAAAGCTCCTTCTGGTTCCAGCTACCCAAAATTTTAAATGCCAACCCAACAATTTGTAAACATTGGACAGGCATAACATTTACAGGAATCATATAACCCAGGAACATGTTTTTCAGACAGAATTACGTAATAAAGTGATTTCATTGAAACACTGTTGACTCTCTAAAGTTGAGTCCATCCAAACACACTTTTCAATTATCAAAACCACATTAAATAGTCATTATAAAGCTGCTTTTCAAACTCAGTGTTCTAAAAGTCAATCCAGGGACTGGGAACTTCAGTTTGGTGAGTACTTTGCAAAGAATGATTACTCTTATTAAACACTTTTTATTATTTTCCCTTTGCTCAGACGTTTGTTTATGTTGGACGTGGCAATTTGCAGATAAGGAAAACTTTATGTTGTGAGCATAAAAATTTGCCTTGTATTAAAATATGCAGAGACTCTTTCCTTCAACTTTCATTTTCATTTGTTTAGAAATAAAGATTATGTCTTACACTCAATTCCTCAAGCTGAATTGAACATCCCTACTGATACCGGCTGCTTAATAGTACCCCCACATACCTGGTGCAGCTTGTAAGGGGCTTTAACTACCCCTAAGCAAAAGATTACATAAATTAAGTTATGTCTTCACAGATATTCCTGTGTTGCTTAGGGCGTTAAACAATTAACCACTAGAAATTTTTTTTATCAAATTGCCAAGTTTGGACCTTTTTTTTGTTTGTTTGTTTGTTTTGGTTTTTTAAATCTAGGATGTGTGTATAGTTGAATTTAACGTGACTCGCTATCGTCAGTTCTAGTAACATGTTTAACAGACAGTTATGCTCATAAAATTCCTCATTCCTACTTTTTTGGACACAAACTGTTTGAATTGCGGTTGTATGTATATGAGAGACAGTTCCTTACATGCACTGCCTACAGAGGAAATCCCTAAGTGCTTCTTGCTGTAGTCTCCTTGATTGTAAAACAAAACTCAAGCTATTACAGTTTAAATATAGGAATCCTCCCGCCTTCTTTGGCTTTTTAATAGGATCGTATCTTTTATTTGGTGCTATACTTATTTCAAGTACTGACTATTTTAAGAGCCTGTCATAGAAGGCCTTTCTAACATGCTTTTTTTCCATTTCCTGTGAGAACCCCGAAAACCATAAAACAGCTGTTTAAAAAACTTTATAAGATTCCGGGCAGCAGCAATGGAGAGATATTTTTTGTTAATAATATATATTCAGCCACAGTGTCTTCCTGAAACCATTTTCTTACTCCTGTACATACCCCTATATGGGGAATGATGACCTGGAGAACACAAGCATAGCACTCATACCATCCACTATCTCGAGGTGAGGGTGTAGAACTATAATCAAAATAAAATGGCGACCATCAGTACAGACATGGACGACGCGAACAGTGAAAAATCAGTACGTTTTAAGTAACTTTAAACATGTTGAATGCAATCTGTCTGTCTGTCTGTCTGTGTGTGTGTGTGTGTGTGTGTGTGTGTGTGTGTGTGTGTGTGTACATTTGTGTGTGTACATGTTTGCATGTGTGTGTGTGCATGTGTACGTTTGTGTGTGT
>JBCNYH010000026.1:35645920-35689106 GCA_039654325.1 Tandanus tandanus
TCCTGCCACTGTGTCTCTCGCTTTTTTGTTTTACCTATGGGGAGTATGAATAGCGAGAGGATGGGGGTGAGCGTTTGTGCTGGGGTGTATAATATATATATATATATATATATATATATATATATATATAATGAAGGTGCAGAAAGAAGCGCGCTCAGGACGTCCCCTATCAAGCCATGGTGATTTCATTCATAATGTAAGTGCAGCATGATGCAACATTATGTTCCTAACGCGGCCTGAGTACCGACTCGAAGCGAGCCTTCATTGTGGAACTGACTGCCTGAATGCTCGCTTGGGCCTCCTTGGAGTGTGTGATAGGAGCGTGTCGCTCTGCACGTTTTCTCCTCATACACCCTGAAGGACTTTACCCTCCGCATTTCATTCAACGACTCGCTTCCCTCCCGTTTCTTTATTCTAAGGGCTTATTTCTGGGTCGGTTCTTGGACACGGGCCCGAGCCGGCGGCGTGCTTTGGGAATACAGTGTGTACGCTATGCAACTGTATGTATGTGTACGTGCGCGCGCAGATTACACGCACATTGCGTAATTCCCACTGAAACAGGTGATTTAACTGCAACTTAAACCAAGAGGGTTTTTTTTAATATAACTCAATGGTTATCGTGCAAAAACAAAATTTCACACTTTCACGATTCCACACCGTGTCTCAAATATTCTCAAACAGCTACCTGTATGTTAAAACTTCTCGTAAACCTTCTTTAATTTTGCACTGAAGATTTGAGACTCTCATTCATGCTACAATCAACATCAACATTTCACTGGAGTCCACATTGCTAGGTGTCTCCTAGGCCTGCATTAATTGCTTTTCGTTCATTCATCTGCAAAACTGCTTTTATAACACAAGGGTCGTGTGAGATTTGGGCCAACTGGTTAAGGGGTTACGCCCTGACACACAACACGCGCACACACACACACACACACACAAAACCACTTGTACACCTAGAGACAATCTGGAGTAACCATTTAGCCTAATGTGCATGTTTTCGGAGTGTGGGAAGAAACCAGTGCACCTGGAGGAAACCCATGCAAAAGCACAGGGAGATGCGAACTTCACACCGAAATGCCCTCGACGAGCCAGGGACTCGAACCCGGGACCTTTCGTGCTATGAGGCGGACATGCTAACCACTACGCCACCGTCCCGGCGTAATCGCTTGTTTTACTTTTTTTTTATTTATTTTTTATTTATTTTTTATTTTTTTAGTTTTAACATTCTTTCATCGTCAGCTCTGAATCCAGTTTAATATTTTTTGCGAGAAACCGAAGTTAGCTGTTGATTTCAGCGTCCAGAAATAGTTATCACAATCTCTCCAAACCTTTCCTTTTTTTTTTTTTTTTTTTTTTCCTTTCTTAAAAATTCTAATATGAATTAACATTAAGAAAGCACATGGTGCTCGGCAGCCTCAGAAGTGAAGATGTTGCTGTTTCCTTGCGTGTAAACTTCTCCGGTTTCCTCTTAAAAAAACATATAAAGTCCTCTACTAGTTCAGCCTGTCGTCTGTTGTGAGTTACAGGACTGAGAATCATTATTCTGTGTATAAATAAAGAAATTGAGGATTTTTGATGCACAGATATCTGACCCATCACCTCAGAATGAGTCCTAATGCAAAAAAAAAAACTGACTGGCTTATGCACATATATAAATAGAAGGCACTCTTAGCATAAAACATTATGACTCAGGCAAAATTTGACAAAGATATGACAAAAAAAAAAGTGTCTTGAGTTTAATGAATTTATTCACAAGACTTTCTGAGGAAATAATAATTTAAAAGATGTGTATTTGCAATGCTGGTTATTTCAGGAGAAAGTACATCACATTGCTGAAGTTAGCGTTGCACCCAGTTTAGCATGTTCAGCTAGTCAGCTGTTTTGCAAAACCTTTCTAGACTGATTTTTTAGTATTATAAAAGATAAACAAAGTCTGTTTTTCTTGTGGCTACTTTGATATCAGTTCCACAGATTAGCGATATCATATCGTGATGCTACATGGTAATGCTGACTGACCAGAAGCTGCTAGCAAGTGAAACGTTTTTAGAAACAGTGGATATTATTATAGTAATATTAGTAGTTTAGCTTGGATTAGCATGGCAGTACTTGTTGAAGTACCTTTCTTTTTTTCACAAGGTAGAATTAGAGCTTTAGTGATCTACTGCTAAAAAAAAAGGTTAGCATTGCTAGCCTGCTAATAATATGATCCTCATGATGTCCCTATGCTATTTTAGCCTCCAGTTTTAGTACGCAGTCCCGTCCTAGTGACTGAAGACAGAAACATGTTGACCTGTTGTGATTGTCTTTTGTCTGTGGCTGAAGTCTTAGTTTTTTTTAACGGTGGTAAAAGTTTTGATTGCTTTGCTAACATGATAAACATTTGTTAATGGTTGAAAATAAGCGACTTTGTCATTTCTTTTAAGTTACATCCAGGGCCTTGGATTGAAGCAAGCACATTATATCTGTTTTTGACTTCAAGGTTTTTATGTAGCCTCCACAGGGTCATGGCCTTCTACAAGGCATATGGTGTTGTGACTTGCCACGGACCGGTCTGTAACCCGTACTGGGGTAACTAAGAAAGAGGAAGTTTTTAAGAATGTATCACCATCTTGCTTGTGTTCTTGTTCCTCAAAATGATTTTGACCTTCAGTAATAAAAAATCAGCGGTTTATAAAATAAAGAGATTTGAAACTCGAGAACAGGCCACAGATAAATTTGTGTTTATTTGCCTTTGTAAACTTCTGTTAAGATAAAGTTTTATAAATCCAAGAAAAGTGAATTGTACGAGTTCAATGCGGTTGGTCCGACACAATTATTGTGTTATGTATGGCCATTCGGGAGCTGTAAAGACACCACATATTGTAGAACACCGGAAGCCTATATTCATGGTGCACCAAATGACTGTAGCTAAACTTGCTGTGCACTGTAAAGGCAACAGGGAAAACCTTGGGATGCAGGCATGACTTGTTCCCGTACAGGGCATTACCAATGAGAGAGAGTTTAGTGTTTTTGGTTTTCACCTGGCACCACTTCTGTTCATTCATTAATTTTCTGAATCGCTTAATTAGGCTCGTGGGGGAGGCTGGCGCCCATCCCAGCCGACTCTGGGTGAAGGCAGAGTACACCCTGGACAGCTCACCAGGGCAGTCTGCAGGGCAGAAACACGCTGACGGCAATGCAGCCTATTTTTTATGAAAGTCAGCAATGGTTCTTTTACATGCCTCTCACCACAGACAGTGAGAGAGATGTCCGGCCTTTGATAACCCAGTTAGCTGCACCGGGGGGGACAGCGATAGTGGGGCTTGAACCCCTGACCTTCGGATCAGTAATCCAGCACCCTACAACCACTTCCAGAAGACACCACTTCTAGCAATTGTGTAGTTATTAAGCGCTTTGAGTTAAATCCAGTTACTATGCTCTTCCACTTTATTCAGGAGGGGAGGATGGTATAGTCGTCCCCCTCACAGATCAAGGATTCCTGGTTCGATCCTGAGCTCAGGATATATTGTATGTGTGAAGTTTTTTTCACTTCCTCTCTGTGCCTATGTAGGTTTCTCTCCGAATGCCTGTTTCCCTCCCTGTGGTCGGTGGATTGATGACTCCAAGTTTGCTGCTTGATATCGGTGGGTGTATGAATGCCCTGGAACTAACTGGCATCCAAGCTTGGCGTGTGGTGTTCTCACCCTCACCACGACCAGGATAAAGTGCTAATTGTACTTGAATGAATGAGAAGAGGAGAGAAGTCTTGCTATCTGTGGAGTCCCAATTCCCTGAGAAGGAAATCTTTGATTCATGCCTTTGTATATGAAGTACATCCTGAAAATCTGCACAACTAAATTTAATTATTCCGGGATTGCTTTTACCCCCCAACCCGAAACGTGAAAATTTGTTGTTTCCCTCCTTATCGTGTACACCGTGTGTATAAACAAAGCAGTGAAAAGTCTTCATGTTTCCCAGATCCATCCGTTTCCTGTTTTTGAGGTCTCGCTCTGACTGGCAGTGCCAGCCGCCAAGGCTCTGATCCAAACTGATCCGGGGCTTCTGCATAGTCTTATTGGTCCAAACAGCATGTCACACATTATTATGTGTGTTGCATTGTTTCCACAGAGCGGATGTGAGGTCAGCAAATGCAGCCTGGCCAGCTGTGTACAGCTGCTGTTACTGGGGGGAATACATTATCATATCTGTGGCAGTAGCTGTTAGTGCAGCCATCAGACTGAACTCGTTTCCTGAAGGGCTGCATGCCTAAAGAGATCACTGTTTTCTCTTTTCTGCCTCCTTGAATGCGCCTCATGAAGACGTTTGTAATTAGCCAATTAGTTGAAACAGGGGTGTGAAATGTGCCAGAGTGGTGTGGCCCTTCAGATTAGCTTTCCATCAGATGATATCTTGAGCTTTGGCTAGTTTTCAGAAATTCAGTAACCTTGAGGGATGTGCATGGCTCTTTTAACACGACTCTTTTCACTCTGACTTAACAGTGCTTGAATGAGATTCAGAATGGAGGAGGCGTAATGATCTGTGCATGAATCAGTGATTGAATCACAGGGATTGACTTCAGTGATTGTGGAGTAGCTTAGATACCCTAGTTATAGGTTCTTCCTACTTACATAGCAGCATATTACCGACTCTCCGTAATTATAGCAGGTCAGAGCTTTATAAACACACGCTAGATGCTGCTAAGCTTGCAGGCACTTTTAACGTAGAGCTGTGTGCTTTTGTGTAGCAAAATGTGTCTGATTGTCACCCTTTTATTCCAGGTGTTTGGGCTAGGGTAAAGTACGGATGAGCAGGGTGCTCTTTATTTCAATGGTATCACGAGCTCTCCCTTAGGTTTCATGTGGCTGAGCCTGGTAAACACTATATTTAAGATGCTTGTTAGACGATAATCATGTGATACTGAAGTACTAAGTGGAAATGAAGACCTATTTTGGAAGTGTTAAAAACATTAAAGCCATTGGAATCCTAGTTTGTAATGTCGGATAGCATAAGGGAGTAACACAGTGGCCCTGATTGTATCTTCTCTGTGTACGTTAGTGCTCCAAATATTTACCCCTGAGTTTTTGTAGGCATTGTAATCACTGGCATTCTTGATTCCATCCATCTGTTTGTCAGTTTGTCTTTGAACAAGGTCCTGACCACGCATGGGCAGAGATTTTCACCAAACTTGGTGGAGACACTACCCTACCTGAGTCCCAGAGATGATTTGATTTTTGGAATGTCACCGTTTTGAGCGCTTATAGCTTGGAATTGGTTGCAGATAGACTTGCCTTTTCCGATTAGGAACACTAATCGGAAACCATATATGGACTTTCAAAAAATACAATTACCTTTTGACCTGGAGTGATCTTGAAAGATTTAACCTCAGTTACAAGTGGTGTTTTGTTTTTTTTGATCACATCCATATACTTAAGAACATACTGTAAGACGAGTACATGGGTAATTAATGCCACTGGCCTTATAGGGTCAATTTGCTACATGATCCATTCCGCAGGGAAGAGGCACCTTGCACTCTACATGTGCCCCTTGGATTGAAACTCAGTGGGTATAACCTAATCCAGAGGGTTTTTGGTTAATCTTGCAGGGTTTTTTTTGTTGTTGTTTTTTTTTGTATTTGCTTGCAACGTTTGTAATAAGTCTACCTGGTTTAATTTCTGCATTATGTTTATTTGTTAGTAGTGCATTTCTATTTGGTTATATTACTAGTAATTAAGCTTTTCTTAGAAATCAGCCGATTAACAGTCCATCACTTTCACTTTGTCCTTTTCTCATTGCACATGGTGCATTGTTTAGGCTTATTGATGTTTATTTATATCGCGTTCTTGTGTCACGTACTGCCTTGTCTGCTTCTTGGTTTATGACCGCAGCTGCAGTAAAACCAACATTTCTCTTTTATGGGATCAATAAAGTTTCATCATTTCATCTTGCCTCCTCAGGCTCCCGAATAGAATGTGAGCCATCGCAGTTCCAGTGTGGGAACGGACGCTGTATCCCATCCGTGTGGCAGTGTGACGGTGACGTGGACTGCACTGATGGGAGTGATGAGAACACGTGTGGTGAGTCATTGTGTGTGTCTGAATGTATGTTTATTGTAGTCTAGGGCAACAGTCGGTCTTCCCTTGTAGCACAAGGAATCTATCTGTATGTAATCTGCTGATGGAAAAACTGCGTGATGTGGACTTTGTGGTCCCTCACACAGATGTAATTCCCAAGGGACTCGGTATGATGCTCAACGAACACGCTGCTACAGTTTCTTTTTATATTGTTGACAGAAACCAGATTTGCATGTTAAAAATCTGTATGATGACACAATGGGAGCCATAAGTTCCCCTTCTTGATGATCCGGCTCACTGTATCTATGGTAACTGGGTCGTAGACTTCGGGGCTGGGACAACTCGGTGCACGAGGGAGGGGTTGGCACAGATATGACTGAGATGGAAATTGTATTAGTAGTGTAACACTTAGTCGTCAAGGTTCTAATCTATTCCTGCATAATGGTCTGCAAGTACGCTTTCCTACTCAGTCTAACCGAGGGAGTGTGAATTTCTAGTCCTGTGGTGAGCATGCTAATTAATGTGTCAGGAGCTCTCTAGGCACTTCTGGCCATTCTAGCCACAGGAGCCTATTTCATTGGAGTACACACTTGTGCACTGAGTGGACATGAAGTGACTGATAATAGGGCTGGGCTTGGTGCCAAGGGAGAGACCGGGTTCGTTGCGAACTTGTAGGGCATGACTGTTGACATGAAGAAAGCATACATTTACTTGTCTTCATTATGGTGGGTAGTAAGAGTTGGCAAGCCAAATTGCAGTCTCATCTCGGTTGGAAGGGATGTGTATGAAGCAGCAGATCTAAGCACATCAGTCTTGGCTGGATTGGTAGCAAAAAATTTTTGAGCCTGTAAAATGATTACATGAGAATGATGAGGAAATTACTCTGATGCATTTGCATGGCAATGTTGCGTACTAGTGTATGTAGTGTGATGTTGTTTTAAGGTATCTTTATAGAATCCAAGTATTGATCATCCTTGCAACAGAATTTGTGTGTAATGTATACGTTTAAGCAGTACAGAGCTTATTTTAACATAAATGACCATGAAAGGAAACCTTTTCAGAGTACGGCCTGTGCCGATGGTATGTTTTCTGTGATTTCTGCGCTTGTTGTTTGTGCAACTGTATGCTTTGCACTCCGCCATTTTCCTGGCGACACAGCTCAGCACGGGCCGATAATGTTATCTTAGACTGGTGTCTGTTGTACACAGCCCAGCCAATAGGACAAAACAACAAATTCTCGTCAGTACCAGGGCTAGAACAGCCAACGAAGATGTTGCTGTGCATGCCTAGTAGTAATAGTAGTGTGGCAGCACTCGCACGTTCTTGTCAAGAAGCAAAACCTGACATTGCCTGACAGAACAGCTGATGTCACATGTGATCGTTTTAAAGAGCTAGTAATACAAATTCACCACAGGTACACTTTAAATTCATGGTTATTGTAAGATGTCTAGAAAAATCTCTACACATTTAAAACTGCACCTGTAATAAAAATATCTGTAGCTTCATCATTGTTGCAAGAATTGAGTGATATTGCATAGGATTACGCAGATTTGTTTTCCACTTATCAGTGTTTTCTGTGTAAGGGCACGTGGACGTGAATAAGCATAGCAGACATATTCTGGGATGTGGCTGATTTTTGCAACTGATGTAAAAACTCTGCTTAGCTTGTTGGTTTCTTTTTTCATCATTTTCCTCACATCCTTTTGCTAAACCAGGTTCAGTGTAAGCCCTTGGGACTTTTATTTTAATCCTGTCTCCGTTGCAGTAAAGAAGACGTGCCAGGAACAGGACTTCGTCTGTCGCAATGGTCAGTGTCTCCCCAAGAGATGGCACTGCGATGGAGAGCCCGACTGCGAAGACGGCTCGGATGAGAGCGCAGATGTGTGCCGTGAGTCAAGTGACGTTTTGCCTTGTTTCCATTATGGACACTGAACTCAGCACAGAAATGGTTTGAGCATTTGGTAAAAAGAGGGTTTATTTATTTAATTAATTATTTTACAGAGATGCTGTCAAGGCCAGCAAATCTGAGTGCATCATAGTCAGTGTTCTGCAAACCATAGTACAAATTCCATCGGAAGGAGCTGCTTGGTTTGTCAGTGAGTGGGTGGGGATGAGGGAGGAAGAATCAGGGGGGAAAAATGTGACCGGAAATAATTTTTGAAAGCCTGTGCTTTTTTTTGTATAACTCCATCTCCCTTGAGTCATTCTCCACTGCTGCACTTCCACATGCGTCACGCTGCAGATGTCCCTTCACCCGAATTCAGCAGCTGCGTCGTGTATGGTAATGGCAGCTGATCAGTCAGTGGCTCCGGTCAAGTTACATCCCACTTTGTTGCCCTGTAGATCAGACTAGAAAGCACTTAATCAATCATCACTGAAATATGAGTAGCTGTTTTTAATCAAGCATAGAGGGAAGAACTTTCCCAAAGTCACATACCTCACATGTGTCATCTGTCTGTTGGGATATGAGCTCCGTATGAGGCAGAGGTTCTGTCCTTATTCCTTAATTAAATGATTCATAATCTCCCCACTCGTTTAATCCATTTTCTATGTTTGTTTTTTTTAATCATCTGAATGCACAGAAGTCGTTTTGTATCTATTACACTTTCATAATCATGCTGATAAAACTGATCCGAGTGGTCAGAATTTGTTTATAAAATTGTATATAACTACAAGCAAACCAAGATGTATATTAATACATCTGAATTTGTTTTCGTGTTTCTGTAGTGGTGGCTAACTGTCAGGAACCTTGATAGTGGGAGCATTTTTCTAATCCTTTTTTATTTTTTTTTTAATTTAAAGTGTTGCCTGTTTTTATTCAGCAGGATCCAGCACACCGCTCTGTCCTTGACTATTTTTCACCTCCCTATACTTCTGACAGGGCAAAGCATGCATGTATTTTAAATATATATATATTTTCTTGCATAGAGGTGTTTAGTGTAGTATGAACGTTACACCATATTTAAAAAACGAACATTACAGCAAAATACCTGGACATTCATTGAAAGGAGAAGAACGCAAATCGTCAAGCTGAACAAAGTACGCAGCACCCCATGCTCGGCCTGATGTAATTCCTCACTTCCAGAAAAATCACCCTGTCTAACAATGATAAAGAATCTTTTTAAAAATTCCTGAATCCAATATTTGATCCAGATCATCTCCAAAATCTAATGGAGTCTTTCTTGTCCAAAGCCCCACCTCTGGTAGAAATTTCATGAAAATCCTTACATAACTTTTTGTGTAATCCTGCTAACGAACAAACAAACCAGCCTGAGGCAAAACATGATGACCTTGGTGGAGCAAATGTGGTCTCTTTTAATTAGGCTAGTGCATCTGGCTAACAAGTCAACAAATTGGTCCCTGTGTGTAGGTTTTGAATTTCTTTTTTATTTCATTTTTTTTATTTCATTTTTTTTTTATTAATTTATTTCAAGAATTTTGTTGTGGATAAATCTGGTGGGGCCAATTTGACCTCACCATTCCCACATAAAAATGTAATCTCTGGGCATAATAAACAAAAATGCTAGTTCTGTCGACATGCTTTCATTCCATCATTAGAGTGATCCTCTCGTATCTCTGCTTTCAGATTTATGACGCACACAAATCCATTATATTTTATGCGTGCTGTACAATCCAGCACTGTATTTTTATTTGCTGGACGTGCTGTTCTGTATGGCAGGCATCCCTAACACTTCTTGTTTGACCAGCTGTTTAAAGTCAGTAATACATGGAATGATGCAGTGTGTGGCTGTGCATGTGGTTATTGGTGTACGTGTTGGAGATCATGCCTTTGGAAGGAGTGTCCTAAACACTGGTGCTGCCTTTTTTTTTTTTTCTTTTTTTTTTTTTAAATAAAAGATTCATTCATTCTTTAGTGTCCAGGACCTTACACTGACAAGGTGACCTTTGATGAACATGAGCTTGAGGTTATTATTATATAATGTACATGTTGGGTTAAGTGTTGGTTGTTAATTTCAGAACGTCTCTTTGCTGTTATGAGCCTACACCTGTTACGGAGCAACTTGCTTCAGGTTGAGACCTGTTTAAGCTGATATTAAGCACATGTAATTTAACCTTTGTCTAAGAAAGAATAGATTACAGAATAACTTTTTTCTTAAGGTTTTAGGCCTTTTCAAGCCAAACCAAATTCGAGTTCTACTGGTTCTAAGGAACGTTTCAGGGAAGTCCGGTATTTGAAGAAATGTACAAACGTTACTGAATAATTCACCCTGGATTAAGTACAGATTTTTCATAAGCTTTTTAAAATGGCATGCTTATCTGTTAATGAATGTGTTTGTTTATTTTAAATAAGGTTTTGTCCTAACTTGCTGCTCTTTAATTCAGACACCAGAACTTGCCGTATAAATGAGTTCAGCTGTGGTACAGGCTCCACTTTGTGCATTCCTGTCTCTTGGAAATGTGACGGCGAGAGAGACTGTGACAGCGGGGAAGACGAGGCCAGCTGCGGTGAGTCAGCACCTGTGTTGGCATAAACTTTATGAAGAACGAACGTTCTATAATAGCTTCAGAAGAACCTGCTTAGAGTGCGAAGCTCTGGGTATTGTATGATGCAAGTACAACTATTTATTGCATGTTATGATGGGTGACTCAGCCATGGTGTAACAAACAGTTTCTCTATTCAAGTAGCTATGCTGGATTGTTTACGAAGCTCATGCAATGCCAGAAAGACACCAATAAAGTGTTCATATAAAACACAGGTTTCCAATCCTGGTCATGGAGAACCCCCTGTCTTACACATTGCAGTGTGTTCCTCCTCCGTCACACCCAGTCCAACTCTGAAAGTGCTAGTAATCCGCTGATGGGAATCAGGGATCGGGGGGTACACCATGGACAGGGTTAGGACCCAGCACTGTAAACAGCATAAATGTAAATATTTGTAGAAATCTGAAATCGGTTTTTCCTTTAGGTAACATCACCTGCTCTCCTCTGGAATTCATGTGTGCCAGCGGTCGCTGTGTCTCCCAGAACTTTGTGTGTAACGGTGAGGATGACTGCGGTGATGGTACAGATGAACTGGACTGTGCTCCCTCATCCTGTGGCCCTAACCGGTTCCAGTGCGCCAACGCAACATGCATTCCTATCGGTTGGGTGTGTGACAATGATGTTGACTGTCAGGACCAATCAGATGAATCGCCTCTACGCTGTGGGAGGAACCCCACGCCGCAGGCGAAATGCTCAGCTAGCGAGATGCAGTGCGGCTCAGGAGAGTGTATCCATAGCAAGTGGCGCTGCGATGGAGACGCCGACTGCAAAGACAGCAGCGATGAGAGAAACTGCCGTGAGTGGCATTGGTTTAGGATGTGCAATTTTTATTAGATACGTGTAATATGGATATATCACAGTACCTTTACCATAAGCTAGCACGTGCAGGCAGAGCACTGTACTGGGTGACCATATTACAGTTGTAAGGTTATCCTGTCATCACACACTGTCGCTGTTGGCTGGGATTCCATAGATGTAAGTTTCCTGATACTAAAAGGCGAGGTTAAAAATCAGCCACTGTCTCTGGCCAAGGGCCAAAACTGGAGTAAGGCCGAGCAGATAAGGTAGTGTGTGTGGCTGTTAGAGGTCAAATCTCTTGCATGGTTTAGCCTGTAAGGTGATTCACAGGCTCTGTTTTTCCATTCCCCCTGCAGCTCCTCGTTCCTGTCGCCCGGATCAATTTAAGTGTTACGATGGCAGCTGTATCCATGGCAGCCGGCAGTGCAACGGTTTCCGAGACTGTTCCGATGGCACGGACGAAGACAACTGCAAAAACCGTAAGCCCACACAAACAAGAGTCCTTTCCACTCTCTACATGTTCTACATGAACCCTTTTTATAGACACGTTATTGAATCAAATTAGGTCAAACGTGCACAAGATGTGTTCGAGCCTGAAACTGGGTCAAATCCAGAGTCAATATACGGTTCCTGCTGGTTGTTGCACTAATACTGTAATTGATTATATTACCTTAGGCAATCAGGTTTCAGTCTCTTACACAGTACATGTAGACAGTGCTTGATTAATTAATCCCTATGGCTTTAGTATTGTTTACATATATAATGTGCTTTTCCACACTAACTCTTCCTTTCATTCCCTCACTGGAATAGTGACTCAGTGTAGCAGCCCAGACAAGTACAAGTGTCAGAGTGGAGAGTGTATTGAGATGAGCAGAGTCTGCAACAAGGCCCGGGACTGCACTGATTGGAGCGATGAACCAATTAAAGAATGCAGTAAGTGAAAATTTGAGGAGACGTTCTGTTTCTGGAGCAGTATTGTTTGGCAGAAATAAGGCAGATGCAAAAAAAAAAACCCAAAACAATGGAAAGTTTATAGAGGTGGGGTATAAATATGTACATTTGCATTCTTTTAAGAGGATAATTCTTTAATTGAAATGGCAGACAAACACTCACGGTTTGTCACAGTCAAAGATTTTGAAATCCTTAAAATTCAACAAAACATTGGCCCTAAAAATATGATGAGGATGACCATGGTATATGGCCCTGTTTCAAACTTTGAATGTGTTTAAAAGATGCACACATGAAGTACAAATGAGCATTGTGATGAACAGTTAGTGTTATCATTGGTTCAGAAAATGAATGGATGAAAGAAAATGATCAAATCTCATTTTAGTTTGCTTTTATGTTTGTGTAGTGTATGTACTAAAACATTTGCGTTTTAAAAAAACACCATTATGCTTATGCTCTGCTTGTTAAGCACACCTGCCTCCATCATGCTTAAGTTATGCAAAAAAACAAAAAAGAAAAGAAAATCTTGTTAGTTTTTAATTGTTAATCATATTTTTTTTCTGCTCTGGCCTGGTTTATTTATTTATTTATTTTTTCCCTTTCAGATCTGAACGAGTGCCTCATCAACAATGGTGGATGCTCACACCTGTGCCGTGACTTGGTGGTTGGCTACGAATGTTACTGCCCGCCTGGGTTGCAGCTCATTGATCATAAAACCTGTGGGGGTGTGTGTGTAACCATATACATTACTCAGCTTAATGATTGACAAACCTAGACCTGTTTTCAATCAGTGTAGCGTTTAATGGGTTTGAAGAAACTTTCTTTCCCAACTGCCATTCATGCCATTACTCTAGTGTTCAGTAGTTGCTTTGTCTTGTAATTGCTACAGCATTCTCTTACTCTCTTGCAGATATCAACGAATGTTTGAATCCTGGGATCTGTAGTCAGAGTTGTATCAACCTTAAAGGAGGCTACAAATGCGAGTGTCATGAGGGTTATCAGATGAACTCCAGCACAGGAGTGTGTAAAGCAGTAGGTAGGTGCTATTGTGTTGAGAGCTAATCAGGATTCAGGGTGAGAGTTTTACTTTGAATGACAAAAGGGTGTCAAGTCATGATTCTTTCTCTAGGTCGAGTAGAGTACATGCACACATTTGATGGTGCTAAGCAAACACATGATTGCCACTATTATCAGACCACGTTTTTAGCGCCGTCTCCTGATTTGCAGGCAAAGAGCCTTGTCTGATCTTCACAAACCGGAGGGACATACGGAAACTGGGGCTGGAACGGCGTGAATATACACAAATCGTAGAGCAGCTGCGCAACGCTGTGGCCCTCGACGTAGACTTCAAGAACCAGAGAATCTTCTGGGCTGACCTGGGACACAAAGCCATCTTCAGGTATGTGTACCAACCTACAGTGGATGGGTGGAATCATAATGTAAACGTTGAAGATGCTTGCTACTGTAAAATAGTGGGTTTTTTTATCATTATTACATTTAGTTATATATATATATATTTTATTTTGTATTTTTTTGATCGGTATTCACAGTACAGCACTGGACATGCATGAACCAACGAGCAGCCACACCAAGGTGATTGACGTCCAAATGCCTGTTGGGATAGCAGTGGACTGGATCTACAAGAACATTTACTGGTCAGACCTGGACAGTAAGATGATAGCTGTGACCAATTTCAATGGCACAAAGCACAAAGTGTTGTTTGACAAGGACTTGAAGGAGCCAGCTTCCATTGCTGTGGATCCTCTCTCTGGGTAATTATATACAAATTGTACCCCTCCTGTTGATTTGTGTTCGTGGATGGTGTATAGATATGAAGCCTTCTCCATGCCTGTCTGGTTTAGCTTGTCCTAGCATTCAGGGCTCTGTGGGTCTTATTAATAATTTCAGCCCAAACACCAAAATCTAACCCAAAAGGGTTTAGTATTGGAAGACGGACATGGATTCCCCCTGTAATCTGCAGTACATCTCATCACATTATCCTTTATTGTCCACTCCACAATTCTTCCTTTCTAAGTGTTTGTAGTATATATTTCATAACGCGTCTGCACTTCAAAATTGCTTTGCTTGCAGTCGTCTCTGTCTGTGGAAATTGAGTAAATCTTGGGAAATGCAATTAGAACAAGCCCCAAAACACACCACCCAGGGAATTGCTTTTTTTCCCCTCCCACCTGCAACCTTGTTACAGAATTGACCCAAATTAGCAAATAAACCACAACCCTGGCAACTCTGCTGATAGGTTTGTAGGTTGTAGGATATTCATACTCTTGTTCATCCAGTATATGAGGTGGCTCATTGTAACTCGAGTTTTATTATACTGACTTATCTATTTAACCTTAACCTTGAGACCCACCTGTCCTCATATGAGGACATATTTTCTCTCAACTACTTTGTGTATTTTCCTGTAAGGTCCTCATATAAAGGCAAGTGGCTATTAGTCTTTTGCCAAACTTCTTCCCGTTTAAAGATGTCGATCAAGTTCAATATTTATCAGGTATTAAGGAACAGAAGCAGTGTGGGGAAATGGCAAGACTCTCACAGCATTATGGTTGTGTGGGGGGGGTGATTTTGTTAATTGTTTTGTGAAAAATAGGTATAAACAGGTTGTTTTTGGTCACTAGGTTCCTTTACTGGTCAGACTGGGGTGAGCCAGCCAGGATTGAGAAGTCTGGAATGAATGGGGTAGACCGACAGGTCCTGGTCGAAACCGACATTCAGTGGCCCAATGGTATTACCCTTGGTAAGTGCTGGTTAACAGAGTTCCAATTTGCAGGATGATTCCTTTCTATTGCGACCTGTTGTGGAAATCATCCTGACTAGTTCTGTCTTTACAGATCTGATCAAAAGTAGACTTTACTGGGTGGATTCCAAGCTGCACACACTGTGTAGTGTGGATCTAAATGGAGATAACCGGAAAAAAGTCCTGCAGTCCCAAGACTACCTGGCTCACCCTTTCGCCCTCACAGTGTTTGAGGTAGGGGAGTATCTCAATCCTCTCCTTGTGTCATGTTGTCTAAGGGCCTTATAAATGAAAAGCTTATTTTACAGCATTTTAAAATGTTTTTCTTCACACTAAATTGGATTTGCTAAGTTTATCACATATTTTGTTTATTTTAAGACTAATTATAGTCATAGTCTCCGGACTTGGCTCCAACATTATGGGGTTTCCAATCTGATAAATTGTGTTTATGCCGTGTAGGAAATTTTTTATTTATTTATTTTATTTATTTATTTTTTTTCACCCTCCATTCTAAATCTGACTACATATCCAATTTATACTGTGGTTTAAATGGTCAGAGAAATTCTGTATGTATGCCAAGTCATGTTTGTGCAGTAAAAATTCCTCCTTAAACTGTATGTTGCTCAAAAGTTACAGCAAAGGCTGCAATAATTGATTAAACAAATAACAGAGCTGTAAAAGAAATGACCATAAACCAATTATCCACACCTTGTCAGAAATAAACTTGTTGATGGGGTGATGCTGTCAGCGTTGCACATTCTGAATGTGCCTTTTTACCAGGAAAGTGAGTCTCCTGTACCTTTGTAAAGGAAATTAATCGCCTTAATCGACCGCAAAACAAACTTAGGGAGCACCTATGTGGACTTCTCAGCAGAAATCGTGCATTGTATATGCCGGGTGCTCCATATAACCCCACCCAAAGGAAGTCTGCGTGGGCACAACATTCTGGTAAGTGTGCATGCCGCAGTCGTCTAGGGCGTGGTTTGATGTGTTCAGCGATTGTGTGGCATTAAAGCAGCTGATTATCTTTATAGTAGTGAATCATAAGTGTAATTAGTTTTAATGGTTGTAGGTAATATGACTATAGATCCCTCCCCCCTAAGTATTCCATACTAATTGTGTCTGAAAAGGTTTTAATTTACACGTCAATCTTTGTATTGAGAGATTTTAGTTGGTGGGTATTTTTATCAGCACCCGTACTTCACTTATTTTGGCAGGATCGAGTTTTCTGGACTGATGGTGAGAGCGAGGCCGTTTATGGGGCAAACAAGTTTACAGGAGCGGATCTAAATATGCTGGCCAGCAACCTAAATCAACCACAGGACATCATTGCCTACCACGAACTCGTTCAGCTCTCTGGTGAGTACATTAGCTGTGGGGATGGAAGGCAGGACTGACCTGAAACCACAGAGGAACATGGTATGAAAACATTCGGAGATGGTTTTAATGGGGCAGAAGAGACCTTTAATCAAGCTGAGGGTTTTTTGTTTCTCCGTAGGCACCAACTGGTGTAATGAGAAAGCAGAAAATGGAGGCTGTTCATACATGTGCTTGCCAGCGCCTCAAATCAACAAACACTCACCCAAGTATACGTGTGTGTGTCGCGAAGGTCAGGAGCTGGCCTTAGACGGCTTGCAGTGCAGACAAGGCAAGTATCTGGCATTGTAAGGGTTAATGAAGTGATGAGCTAAAGCTGTACTTTTCTGTTCTTCTGCCCCCTTGTTGCGTTCAGTCTTAATTCTGCAGCAGTTTCCTTTGCATTTATCGCCTCTTGTGTGTGTCACTTTGAAATGTCCTGCTTGTGTAGCTTGATGGCTCCCTTCAGGCTCTGTGTCCACCACCTCACCCCCACTGTGTGCCTCTCTTTCTCTTCTCTTGAAGCTAGACAGGGGCCAATCCTTTGAATACTCTTTTCACAGAAAATATGCCATGTTGAGTAATATACAGATGGGACTTGGCTTTGAAACCCAATGGCGCAACACTAAAGAGGGCGTCATAGGTATTAAGGAAGGGGGTTTTGAGGACAACCATCACGGCATGAATACTTTTATGGCTTTTAAAGCTAAACAAAATAAGAGGCTTTTCTTTACTATGCAACACATGGAAGGTAGCAGGAGAGCTCTTTAACTGTATCACTGAAGAATGCGAGAGCAGTAAACTGTTCCCTCTGACATGGTTGCTTTCAGTTGATGAAGATAAAGAACTCAAACTCCATTGTGTCTGAATAGGCCCGAGCTTTCACAAGCCTTCTCTTCAGAGCCTTCGCAAGATCAACAAAATGAAAAACAGTACTTTTCTCCTTCAAGTGAATAACTTGTATTCCATTTGCATGTTCGTAACTGCCTCAGATTTACACTCGGCTTAAGAATTTGAGTTTATGGTTTACCCAGAGTAATGACTTCCATATGGTGGGGATGTTTCACTTGTACAACATTTTTGAGCAGATTAAAGGAGGGTAAATAAACTGCACAGAAAGCTCTACCTGGAGTCCAGTGTGATGGTTCTTTCTGCCAGAAAGCTGTTGTGATATCAAACGTCTGAATGTCTGGGGATCGAGCTAAAGGACTGCCAAGAGCGGCCAACATTTGTAGGAAGTGCTTAAAGACGCGTTTTTCTATGCTTTCCTCCAAAGAGTACTAGATCAAGAACATTTCTATAGCTTAATACACTTTTAAAATGAGTTTTGGTTCTTTGCTTTAGTTAATTTTAGGCATAAATAGAAGTATTGGCATCATTAAAAACATATTACGCTTTTTTTTTTTTTTTTTTTTTTCAGTTCTAGTGTATCTCAAGCCAAGCTTCATTAAAGGTTTGCAGTGGTTATTGTGTTGGTTTGGTTGTTCCTCCAAACCCCCCTTCCGTGTACACCAACTCTGTGTTGCCATTTCCTATGATTTTATTCCCCAGCTGTTCACAATATGAGCTACCAATCTGCCAATTCTGTTAATTCTGAGACATCTTTCCCACATATTTTACCACAAGTATTTATTGCATCATTGGAAAATCATGAGTTTCAATCACAAGATCATGTTACATACATGATTGGCAGTTAAGAAAGCATAATTGGCTGAGTCTATGGGTGGGATGGTTGGCATTGTCAATCAGTGAGTTCATGGATGTGGAAGAGGGTTGAAAGCTCTTAAGAGTGCTTTGCAATATAGCATTTACCTTTGGAAAAGATGCTGAGGGTGGATTCATATGTCTCAGTGGAAGTGTTGAGCTTTAACCACCTGGTGGATAGATCATGTGATACTTGGCAAGTGGGTGCATATTGTATTTCAGCTTTCTGCTTGATCTTTAATACTCTCTTGCTGATGATTAAATTTTGATGCTTTCTTAAATCTAAATAAGTAGTATAGATGGCTTTGGCCATGGGTTTTATATCACTGTGCTCTTTTGTAACAGTGGCATCTACAGCTGTTCCACAAGATGAAGGGCAGGTGCACACACACCCCACACATCCTCCAGGTAATGCAGTCTCCCACTGCAAGTCTTGGACTGCATGTGCATGAAAATCATGCAGCCAAACTCGCTTCTTAGCTTTTTAATGTAGACATCAAGCTAGAACCTAAACCCATCTGTTTACTGGTTTTGAATGACCTTGCGGGTCAGCAAAGGTAACCTGTGATGCAATAGCCATTATGGCCATCTGTTAATCACATGATTGATAAAGGGAGAGTTGCAGCAGGGTTCACTTGGCAAAAAAATGATCTTATGGATATCTAGCACATCAGTATGACCTAGTTTCTATTACAGCACAGTGGCATAGTGGTTACTATGTCTGCCTCACAGCAGCAAGGTCCTTGGTATAAGTCCCGGACTCGGTCATTTCTGTGTGGAGTTTGCATGTTCTCCACATGCTTGTGTGGGTTGCCTCCAGGAACTCCGGTTTCCTCCCACAGTCCAAAGACATGCACATCAGGTTAATTTGCTGTTCCAAGTTGCCCCTAGGTGTGGATGCGAGTGTGAATGGTTGTGTATGTGTCTTGGCCCTGCAACAGTCTGGCAAGCTATTCAGGGTGTACCCTGCCTTCGCCCATTGTTGGCATGAGTCTCCCCATGACCCTAATAGTAGGACTAAGCAGCTTGGCAAATGGGTGAGAGTGAGTGAACACCTCCCACTAATGGCTATCTTGTTTGCAGCCCATAGCAGAGTGGTCATGTCAAGTAGCTTGATGAATCTTTTATCTACAGTACATATTGTTGTAAGAAATAGCATAGAGAATGTTTGTGTTTGTGCTACTGAAACTCTCTATTTTTTCCCCCCCGTCTCATTTAAAGACACTCCAAAACCCAAGGTCGCAGCGCATTCGGAGTCCACTGGTAAGATCTATCGCTTAGCCTAGTGCTCGCTCTAAAGACTACTAATACACAATTTCCTCCGGGATCAATTAATTTTGTGGAGAGTAGATCCTCCGTTGCTTTGGGTTCTTTGGCCGGAGCAAATACCTGTGCTCAGGTTAACTAAAGGGCAGCTGGGAAATTCCTGGTGTGCTGAAAGATCTTGGCTGTCTATCAAAAGCTTGTGTGTTCTTATTTTTATTTTCTGCATGAGTCCAGTCTTCTACATGCTGTATAATCCCATCTCTGTGCCTTTACTCACCATCTAAGTTTCATTTTAGGTTGAATTCGTATTTACTTCATTCTCCCGAGAAATCTACAACAGTTCTGTTTCTTATTGGAATGAACTGGCATGATTAATATTTTCTTCCATTTGCCCCACTGAACGGTCTATAACCCCTTTTTCTTCAATCCATATAGGAAGAAACATCAGCACCTCCATACACGAGGTGACATCTGCCAAAAGATCAGCTGCAGCCTGGGCAGCTTTACCAGTGTGTAAGTTCTCTTCCTCCTCCCTCACTATTAGAAAAATGTATATAGTAATTTTCATTGTTCCAAAATGTGACTCTGTCTCCGGCCTGTAGTGTTGCTGGCCATGACTGCAGTTGGGGGTTATACAATGTGGCGGAATTGGCAGACGAAGACTAAAAAGAGTATGAATTTTGACAATCCGGTGTATCTGAAGACTACGGAAGAAGACCTCAACATTAACATCAACAGACACACTGCCTCCGTTGGACACACGTATCCTGCTGTGAGTTCTAATCCATTTTTGCACTAAATAAACATTTAATATCACTTAATACCATCTTTACCATTGTTACAGCAAGTAGTGGTTCAGCCCATTTAGACCATTTGCACATTCCCACCCACTTAGCTTTAACCTGTTAGGTTTGGCCAATGACTACCAAGCAGTGAGTGTGATGTCATGAATTTTTCTTTTTTTTTTTTTTTAACTATGCCGTGTCACATGGTAGCATAACACGACTAGGAGGAAAGTGCTATTTTCCCTTTTCTGTATATATGAGCTCCCAAATGTCCATGATTGGCTAGTGTTATGTTTTGAAATATTTGTGCCCTCCCTGCCACCCAGACAGAACTTGCTATGTTGCAGTTTTGAACTAGGGGAAAATATACCGCCTATCCAAAAAGTCTCTAATATTTTGTGGGATCACATTATAGCCTTAATTACGGCACATAATCGAAATGGCATTGTTGTTTCAGTTGGTCGGGTCGAGGCTCAGCAACACCGTGGCAATAAAATGAAGTCAGCTGACAACCTGAATGTACTGAATGAGCAGGTTATCACATCAATGGATCTTTTCTTCCCTGATGGGATGGATATAAACATGGGGCTCAAACAGTGTAGAACTGCTGTAAAGTCCAGGATGACGGCATTTGAATATTGATGGATATTTTTGTGTTAAGCCTTATTTAAGCTAGATTATTTTATCAGCAACATCTGTAGGTTTCTCAAGCCTAACAAGTAAGTTAACCTCATTAATTGACACTCTGGTGTTGTTTAACGTGGCTATTGAACACTATTATGAAATGTTTAAAAGCCTAATATCTCCCATTTAAACAAAGTCAGTGTTTAAGTTATTATTGGTATTAACGTAAACTATGCAGACAA
This sequence comes from Tandanus tandanus, assembly GCA_039654325.1. Lineage (NCBI taxonomy): Eukaryota > Metazoa > Chordata > Actinopteri > Siluriformes > Plotosidae > Tandanus > Tandanus tandanus. Next base: position 35,666,958 of record JBCNYH010000026.1, read on the forward strand.
AAGTTCCTGGACACTCAACCATATCCCCCATGTGTTACTTGATCGTCTAACTGCAGGTTCCATTTCTATTTACTGTCTTATAATTTTATAATGTAATTCTTACATTTCTCTCTTCTGGGGAGGTTGTCTTCTAGATTTTGGAGTGTTGGCGGTAGGGATTTGATATCACTCATCCACAAGAGCATTATTAAAGTCAGGCATTGATGTCAGGTGGGGACACCTGGGGCAGATGGCATTCTAGTTCATCCTAAACACATTCGGTGGGGTTGAGGTCCGTGCTCTGTCCTTAGCGACTCGCGTTCTCCCACTCCAACCTTTCACTGTGTGCGCAGGAGGGGTACGGTCATGCTAGAAGAGGTGTGAGCAGCTTAGTCCTAGTGAAGGGAAGTTGTAACCCAAAAGCAAAGACATTGTGTGCTTTCAATTTTGTGGCACCAAGTTTGTGAGGAAGCTTCATATGGGTCTGATGGTCCAGTGTCCATATAGTGTAGCTATTATGAGTCATTCCTATGAATCACATTAAATTTCGGTTTGTGTTTCTTTTCCTTTTCAGATTTCTATAGTAAACACAGAAGATGACATGCCATAACCAGCCCTCTACACTGCTCCTATTTATGAACTGTCCTCTTGGGACATTCGCCAAACACTGCTGTTCCAGCAGGCTGACAGTCAGATGCCTTCCGAAGTGCATTTCTCCATTGTTTCTTAGGGGTGATGTGTGTCCTTTTTTTTTGTGTGTGTGTGAAATACGATGAGTTGCTTCTTTCTAACAATAAACAAGCCCAGAGCATTGAATAACGAAAGACGTGGCCTTTTACTGATTCTGCCACAATCTTGGTCCATGCGACATACATGACTGACCAACTTGACAGCTCTTGCTCTTGATGAGGCGAGAAGTTGGACAGAGACCAAGAATCTCGACAGTGCTGTTTGAGTATTTTGTGCAAATGAATGTTTCGATGAAATTCTAATTTTTAGGCCGCCATCTTGGAAATGTAAATTTCTTTCTTTTTTTGGGGGGTTGGTTTTTTTTTTTTCGTTTTCTTTTTTTCCCTCCTGAGGAACGTTTACCTCCAGAAGCACATTCTCACAATGCTTCTTGTGTCCATCTTGGGGAAAACCTGTAAACTCTGTAAGAGTAGTGCTGTTGGAACATTTGTAAAATGCTGTAAATATCAGAGTAATCAGAGGATTCTCTGAGCACTTTGGGTCAAAAGGTCATGTGTAAATAAGATTGTATACAATTGATGGAAACAATTTTGATATAGTGGGGTACAGTACCAGGGTCGACTGATGTATTTAAAAAGAAAAGGTTTGTTAAACTATTTTGTATGTTTGTGCTGTTCCTGTAACCTTTTTATAGAATTGTACAGGCAGGAGTAAATGCCCTGTATTGATGAAATTTGCAGGTACTTAAAATAAAAGAAATTGGTCAGTTGTACATCAATGCAAAATTAATTCCTTTATATTATTTTTTTAAATGGATGAAGTGCTGAGTAACACGAGGGTGAGGGGACTAGCATTGCCATCTAGTTACCAGAATCAAAAAAATGCTCCACACCCCCCACACCCCCAAACTGCCACAGCGGCTCATCCTTCTCCAGCCCACTAAACAGCTGCATGTCTTCATTCACCACATCCATAAATCTCCTCTTTGTCCTTACTCTACTCCTCCGACCAGGCAGTTTCATCCTCAACATCCATCCATTTACTGAACTGCTAAATCTGGAGCCTATCTCAGCCGACTGGGCAAAGGCGTAGTACACCCTGAACAGCTTGAGACCATCACAGGTCCAGCGGGCACTCACAAAACCATTCACTCACATGTAGGGGCAATTTGGAACAGCCAATTAGCCTAATGTGTGTGTCTGTCCTGTGGGAGCAAAACTGGACTACCCAGAGGAAACCGACACAAGCGCGGGAAGAACGTGAACTTCACACAGAAATGTCTCGTCGAGCTCGGGACTTAAAACCAGGAACTTCTTGCTGTGAAGCGAACGTGGTAACCATTACACCACCATGCCGCCCATCCTCAACATTCTTCTACCAATATACCCTTCATGCCCAAACTATCTCAATCTAGCCTCTCACTTTATCCCCAAACAGTCCTACCTGTGCTGTCCTCTAACATATGTTTCTAATTCTGCCCATTCTGATCTTTCCCAGAGGAAATCACTCTCTGCCACTTCCAGCTCTGCCTCCTGTCATTTTTTTGTTTTGTTTGCGCCACCATCTCTAAATTGTTCAGACACTTCTCTACCTCACTTTCCATTACCATGGATAGCTGATCCCCAACTATTTAAATTCATCTACCTTTTATGAGCTCTACTACTAGCAACTGTACTCCTCTCTCACCCTCCCTGTCATTTGCATAATCCTCATTAAATGTTTACACTATATTAGTTGTTACACTATGACATGGTTATATGGCTTGAGGGATTAGGATTACAGGTTAGACTCATGCATCTGACATTCAAAGGCTTTTCTGCATTAGTGCCTGGCTTGCGCATGCTAATATCTAAATTAATTCTGATGGGGTGTCATTTCATTAATATTTGAAATAAGCTAAATGCTACAACCTGAGGTTCTAATGGAGCAGCTCTGATTAGATTCCAGATTGAGTAGGGAAGCATGGAAAGAATGAAATCCCTATTGAGGTTTATTCCCAGCATATGGGATAATAGAAGAGATTTGTGAATGTAAGGCGAATGAAAGACATTGGGGTGGGGAATCGAGGAAGAGGATAATAGTATTTAAACCGTTAAGCACACGGATCCTCTGCGTCAGCAACATTGGATAGTCACCGCTGCCACCTCAATATTATTGTGTGCTAGGACCCCCATTCTTGGGTAGGATTGGAGAAATGTACTGCCCTTTCATGCTCAATACCCAGTGAGGCTGGTTGAGAGGAAATGACGACCATGTTCAAACTTAAAGGCAGGAGGCGAAGCCTTTTCCCCAATTACAAGCTTGGGGGCTTGACCCTTTCTCCCAGTGATCCGGTGGCGGAAGATGAGCTTCCATTTGCCCAGAAAAACTGTCTGAAACCATGGAATTCAATGCAGGAACTCAGCCGAGATATCTATAACCTTGATGAAGAGTACGACGACGACGATGACAAGGTTTTACCAGCCCCTCTCAAGATCTCGTCTCCAGCTAAGAACTACCTGTTGAACATCAATGTAGGTGGTAAGGTTTACCAAATATCTTACAGGGTGGCAGCCAAATATCCCAAGACCAGAATTGGGCGTCTTGCGACATATACGGACCATAACCGGAAGCTTGATCTCTGCGATGACTACATTGTCCAAAATAACGAATTTTTCTTTGACCGAGATCCAGATGTCTTTCACATCATCTTCAATTTCTATCGGACTGGGGTTCTCTGGATAAAAGATGAGCTGTGTCCTCGCAACTTCTTGGAGGAAATCAACTACTGGGGCGTCCGAATCAAGAACACTCACCGCTGTTGTCGTATCTCGTTCGAAGAACGACAGGATGAGTTGAACGAGCAGCTGAAAGTGCAGCGTGAGCTGCAAGCTGAAATTGAGGTGGAGGAAAATGAAGAGCTGTTCAGAGGAATGGCGTTTGGGCATACACGTCGCAAAATCTGGAACCTCATGGAGAAACCTTTCTCTTCAGTCACCGCCAAACTTATGGCTGTGGCATCCAGCCTCTTTGTGTTGGTGTCACTGGTGGCTATGACCCTTAACACAGTTGAGGAGATGCAGTACAAAATGCCAAGTGGTCAGCTTAGTGGGAAGACCTATGCCGAGTATGTGGAAACATTCTGCATTGCATTCTTTACGATGGAGTACCTTCTCCGGCTTGTGTCTACACCAGATCTCAAACGTTTTGCGCGGAGCATGCTGAATGCCGTCGACCTGATTGCCATCCTCCCACTGTACATCCAGATGATACTGGAGTGCTTTGAAGACGAGGACCATCAGAAGCATGGCAGCGATATTGAGACGGTGGGACGGGTCGGGAAAGTGGGACAGGTACTGCGCATAATGCGTTTAATGAGGATCTTCCGCATCCTGAAATTGGCCCGTCACTCCACTGGACTGCGGGCCTTCGGCTTCACGCTCCGTCAATGCTATCAGCAAGTTGGCTGCCTTTTCCTTTTCATCGCAATGGGAATTTTCACCTTCTCGGCCATGGTTTACACTGTGGAGCATGATGTCCACCAGACGAACTTCACTAGCATACCCCATGCATGGTGGTGGGCAGCTGTAAGTACTTTTTTTTTTTTTTTTGATTAATACTCAATCTTGAAATTGAAAATTCCAAATCCACAGACGGCTTCAGACCTTCAGAAGCAGTTTAAGCATATTGAGAAAATGGAAATTAGAGTGTGCCTGTCAATCTTCAGCAACGATATTGCTTATAACTTAATTCATTATGGCATTCCCAATAGCCTGCTGTTCAAGCATTTACTCTGGACTGCATGGAGCTTTTCCTTTTATTGTTTGGCAACATACAATTGATGTCAAGGAGAGCTGTTATAGTGTAATGCTATTAAACATTGCAGACTAATTCATGCTATTCGGCCATTTGCAGCCCTATGATTTATGTTGTTTAAGTGGTGTTCATCCTTTTATCCCGCAGGTGAGTATTTCCACAGTGGGCTACGGTGACATGTTTCCTGAAACGCACCTCGGCAGGATTTTTGCATTTGCCTGCATCTCATTCGGGATCATTCTGAATGGCATGCCAATCTCCATCTTATATAACAAGTTCTCCGACTATTACTCCAAGCTGAAATCCCATGAATACACCTCCACTGTGAAGGCACGTGGGAAGTTGAGGTTTGCCAAAAGAGCTGTCAAGAAGTTTGTGGAGTGCTGTGAACACGCATGATACTAAGCCCTGAGCCATTCAGCCAAGAAAGATCCTGCCAAACATGATTTAACTACAAAAGGGCATGGTTAACTTTAATTGTACTTCAGTTAAAGCCATGTGAAATCAAAACCAATCACAAGTGGAAAATAATTTTTGGAATTAGCACTGCAAGGCACATTTCTTATTATAATGGTTGCTTAGCTTCAGTGTTTTTAGATTTTTCGCTGTACTCACAGAACTGAATTCTTTGAACTTGAGGCACTGCAATCAATTTCTCAATAAAAACTATTTTTGCATGCTTTTTGTGGTTACTTGTTCTCCAACACCGCTTATAAGATTACACAATAGGAATAAGAATAAAAAAAACTTTATAAAGCCAAATATAATAATTTTAATATAATGATATACATGTTTACTTTTATAAAAAAAAAAAAAAAAAAGTTCAAAGGTCATTCAGTGAAAAAAAAACATAATCCTGTGTGGATGGCTTTTAAATATATAAACAGGTTCAAGGGCCAACATCTGGCGATGACTACTTCCCTTTACCTTTATGAACACCTGCACAAGATGCAATCCACAAAATCCGATTTATGCTTAATATATGATTTTCTCGGCTGCTGTTCCTGATAAGATTTATAAAAAAATAAAAAATAAAAAAAAATAAAAAAAAAAACATTACAGCTGGGGGTTTTGAAACCAATGTGGTGATACATGAATCACTGCACAAAAGAAACAATGCTTTAATGAACTGAATTGGTATCTTCCTCCATCTCTAATGTTCATACAAGCACAAAAGCCCTAAAAGATCAACCGTTGAAAATAAGAACCCAAATGTTGCAGATTGCACGAACACGGATGGGTGTGGAGCGGGACGATTGAATGATGATATGAATGTTGCATTTGGACAAGGCCAGAAAAATTCTATACATCTAAAAGAACTACTTTGGCTCTATTAAAGGCTTCACGTTTCACAATAAAGCAACAACATTCTACTTTAGGTGAAATATCTTTAATATTACAATGAAGCATAATATTACTGATTAAAGAACAGTTCAACAAGTTTGACATCAAGACCAATGCATCTGTGTGTGTGTTTAAATACACTGAATCCAAGAGTAATAAAAAAAAAAATTACAAAAGCCTTTACACTATTCCCTCTTGCTTCATTACAAACTGAGAAGAGGTGAGGGGGGCTGAAAATTCATATCATCTTGATGTTAGCACCAGCAACATACATGGCAGTGTGTATCAGTACCAGGGTTTTACTAGGCCAGTTTCTCCAGCAGAGCCTCCACTCCTTTAGAGTTTGAGATTTTTTGTAGGACAGGACGAATGGACTGTAAGGCAGCCTTTACTTCCTGCGCAACATCTTCGTCTGCACTCTGGAGGAGACTGGAGACGGTAAAAGCACAATTTAATGTCAATTCAGAAACCAAGCAGACCATTAAATTACGTTACACTGCAATACACAAACAAATTTATTACTGAAGGTGAATTCCGCTCATGAGCTGTACTCATCATCACTGCGCAGGTTAAACGCCTGACAGACAAACAAGCAGAAATAAACTTACAATCACAATTAGCAATTAATTAAATGATAACTAGTTAAATTCACACTTGGTATAATATACTTCTTCTTCCATTATGTTTTAATGAGCATTCTCAGGAAAGGGATTTAAAGTAGAAATGGTTTACAGCCTTCACTCATTAATTCGTTCATTTTCTAAGCCGCTTTATCCTAATTCGGGTCACGGGGAGGGCTGGTGCCTTTCTCAGCGGACCCTGGGTGAGGGCGGGGTACACCCTGAACATCTCGCCAGGCCATCGTAGAGCCAACGCACAGACACAACCATTCACACTCACACCTAAGGGGAATTTGGACAGCCAATTAGCCTACTGTGCATGTTTTTGGACTGTGGGCGGAAACCGGAGTACCCAGAGGAAACCCACACAAGCACGGAGAGAACATGCAAACTGCACACAGAAACACCCCGATCCCAGGAATCGAACCCGGGACCTTCTTACTGTGAGGCGGACGTGATAGCCATCTCGAGATCCTCAACGGGTTTTAGTAATGTAGATGGTTAAGTTTACATTATTCGTTTATATTGTGTATAATTCGTTTATGTTGTTAACTTCTGTGCAAAATCAATCGCTCAGTTTTAGTGATAGGATTTACGAGATTTGTCATGTCTTCCATTTGCAAATTAAATCCAATATTAAATTAACACCAATTTATAAACACTTTGCCCAAATGTAGGGGGACACCTCACCATCAAACCCTATAAGATATTGTATATGGACTTTCGGCCCGTTTTCCCCCCCATGCATGCGTGGGTTTCCTCCAGGTACTCCGGTTTCCTCCCACAGTCCAAAGGCATACACATTAGGCGAACTGATTGTCCCTAGCTGCGAGTGTGGGCTCCAACCTCCCTGTGAACCTAATTCAGGATAAATTTGAAATTGAAATTTTTCATTTCAGAAAATCACACGACATGACCTTTAACCCCCTAAACACTACAAGAATTAACTGGAACACTGGCTGCACCCCAAGGCCTCACCCCCAGCTCTCCTCCATCACTAAAAATCTAAAGGCTGAATGAACACAAATCTCCAGTCACAGCCCAAAATCCAATGAAAAACAGTATCAGCAAAATATCAATTTAACCCAAAAATAAAATAATAAGGCATAGTTTCAGCATGAACTGTTTAACAAGCACCGATTATCAGGTGTCCACGGACTTTTGGCTAGAACATGTTCATACTTACAGGGAACAAGAAAATAATTCTATAATGTGGATTTCATTACATAACGGAAACAGGGAAGACTATTAGGCCGTTAAAAGGTCATAACTGCCACAGGCATTCTGTCCGGAAGACTTAAACCACACTGACACAGAGAGAAAAGAGGGCGGAGTCATAGCACAGGGTTTAAATGGAGAGCAGTGAAGCTATATTGCATTTTCGTTTATGATATTTGATAGACGCCTTTATGCAGAGCAACTTACATTTCTTTTTATACAGCTGAGCAGTTGCGGGTTAAGTCAAGGGCTGTTTGTTGGTGCTGGGGCTTAAACCCCTGACCTACTAAGATCCACTAAGCCAACACTTCCGATAGTCTCTTGCTGACCACGTCTACTCTGCAGTGGAAGTCTCAATTTACAAGGACAATTTGTGGATGCCTTACTGTCTGTTTCCCTGATTTACTGAGCCCTCTACACCCTCTCTGTACTTCTTTTGGTACAGATGAGTTGAATAAAGTTTTTAAGATTTCCCCAAGAGCTTCTTATCCAAACAATATGGTTGTGCGACAGTTCAGAACACCATTTATTACCTTATTACATGACCAATTATGAATTTACAAATAGAGAGTTGTGAGATTACGGAGCCGGTCATACAGCGCTGTGTTTCTCTAGAAAAGAAAAATGGTCATATAAAGGGAGAGAACCATTCAGAAGTTATTTGATGGAAAAAAAAATCTAACAATTATGGACGGCATGGAAGGTTTTAATATAGAAGCTGTTAATATAGAAATGATGACACATTAGAAGTCATGCATTAAAGGGGCTAACAAACGAATTTGGTTGAAACAACCAATTTACTAGGACGCTGCATCGCTGTTTCAATATTCGAAAACTGTTCAGCCCGGGAAGATGTCAAAAACTTCATGACGTAATTAATTCCCATTCGCTCCATGTTTGGTCCAAAAACTTTCAATTCTTTCTGCTTCGCGAGTTAAAAGTATATTTAACAAATGTGACCCACTTCAGCGTAATACAGATTAAGTTTGTCATACTGAGCTATTCATATATTTGGAAAGAGAATTTAATATGCTTCCTTATCAGGAAATGCTACTTTTTAGAAAATAGCAAATACAGTTACAGAACCAGTTTCTGAATGTCCGCATCTGAAACGCCCCAACATCCATACATGATCTGGCTCTCGACCAATCAGCGCGATCTTCATAGTGTCTTCCTAGCAACAGGTGAGTTCTATTTACCCCGAGTCACGTCTGTTTTGAGGCTCTTCATTGGTTTACTGCTTTATGATTCCGGGAATCCTTCTGGGATTCTGTAAGTAGGTAGAGTTCTGGTAGTGAATATAGATAATAAGGAAACACCCTGAGCAATCACGAAAGCGGTTTGAAAATTGGCAAAATAAGTGAATATTTCAATTGCTTTACTACAACTTGGACATGGAACCCTTTCTTAAACAAGTATTTTAACATGGATTGATTGTGTTCATGGATATTTGAACTTGGTCATGTGGAAGATTTTGCTTTGAAGGATGTATTTTTTGCGATATCGCATTTTCGTCCAGCTACGCCATTTTCAACTTACTTTGGCTCTCACTCAAAACACGACCTTGCAATTTAATCCGTATTATACTGGAGCAGGTCACAAATATAGACTACTACTTTGGACATTCGTTGAATATTTACACGATTTTATGGTAACTCAATTCGGGTAAAAATCATAACACGGCTCCTTTAATATCAATGTAGCAGCTGGAGCCTCTGTCATAGCTGCTGTTACAGACAAACCAACTCTTTCTGACCAATCAGATTTGTGGTATAAAATGAAACATCACATTCCCGCATGTTAATGAAAAGCCTTGACCTGTGAAAACAAAACACTATTGTGCGTGCATGGTGTATGGAGGGAAACAGACAAATCTCTCACCGCTTAAAGTCTTAGGGAGATTAGAGGAGGTCAGGCACAAAGAGCAGGGAGGGCGAGGAGAGTTATGGAGGAGTGAGGTAATCCTACTAGAAGACTGAATGAAAGGAGGGAGCCACTGTGTAGGCCTTTATTAGCACACTAACGCTGGGGAGGGGAATGCTGCGGCATGGCTGCTATACAACTGGCTTACACTCGGGCCAAGTGCACTGGAATATGGCTTTACAATAAAAGGCGGCTTTGTGAGACTGCGAGCTTGATGGAAGAGCAAGAAATCTGTTCTGAAAGTTTGAGAGATGCTCTTTTTTTATAAGATGAATTACAGGAATTCAGCTGCAGTCATTTGGCAATGAATCAGAAATTCCTTCGGATACATGTCAACACTTCGCTTTTTACACCACGCTGTAGTTTTTCCATGCATCACAATGAAAAATGATTTACCAAAGTGTGGGAGTTGGACATTTACAGCAGAATAAAATAAAAACACTTTGAGTGAGATCACTCACCAGGACAGCACAATGGCCCCACGGTTGACTGAAACCCATGTTTTCAGCTTTTCTAACCCCACCGTCTCCAGGAGGATCTGAGAGAAACGTTCTACACACACACACACACACACACACACACACACACACACACACACACACACACAGAGTGAGAGAGAGAAAGACAGAAAGCACACACACACAGAGACAGAAAGCACACACAGACGGACAGAGAGACAGACAGCACACATACACACAGAGAGAAAGAGAGAGAGAGAGACAGAAAGCACACACAGACAGCACACACATACACACAGAGAGAAAGAGAGAGAGACAGACAGAGAGAAAGCACACACTCACACACACAGAGACAGAGAGAAAGCACACACACGCACAGAGATAGAGAGAGAGAGACAGACAGACACAAAGAGAGAACGACAGAAAGACAGAAAAAGAGAGAATAATAGAGAGAAAGAGAGATAGAAACAGAGTGAGAGAGACAGAATGACAGAAAGAGAAAGAGACAGAGAGAGAGAGAGAGCAAACTGATGAACAGCAGCGTCACACTCACAATATAAGCCACAATCCAATTTCAATACTTCAAGGTGGGATCTTTATGACTGTTTTCCCCTTTGAATTCCCAAGGCTAAAGCAATCGACGCTTCACTCTTACCCTCTCGCTCAGATGCTTTCATCTTAGCATCCTGTTCAATCAGCCATTTCAGCACAAGGTGACCAGCAGGGTGTTCGGCCATGTGCAGCTGAAACAAGGAAGGAATTTATTTTGACTTTCAGCATAAAGCTTTAAATCTTTTATATAATGAAGTAATTTAGTGTCATTTATTACAGGAATGTGCATCACTCTAGTGGTGACAATTCAGTTCTCAATCCAACCGATGAGTTTTATAAAATTACATTTAAAGTGGCCGACTTTGATGTAATGCGATTTGCTCACTCACTCACACACACCAAACCGCTTTATCCTACCAGGGTAGCAGAGAGGCTGGAACGTATCTCAGCCGACTCTGGGCGAAGTACATCCTGAACAGGTCGCCAGACCATCACAGGGCAACACACACAACTATTCACACTACCACTCACACCTAGGGGCAATTTGGAGCAGACAATGAGCCTAATGTGCATGTCTTGGACTGTAGGAGGAATCCGCAATACCCAGAGGAAACATGCAAACTGTACACAGAAACACCCAAGCCCAAAACCTGAATCCAGGACCTTCTTGCTGTGAGGCGGACGTGCTAACCACGGCGCCGCCGTGACGCCCCTATAAAGTGATTCAGAAAGCTTTTAATCACAAAGTGAGGAGCAGGAAGCCACGCCTCCTCCTTACGCTTCTGGTACTTAATGTTGTACAATCTGTATCTCTGTCTATCTGTAGACCATGCGTCTTTTTCCAGATTTTCATGTGCTCCATCACATATCCTCCCTCACTGATTCCATAGAGTGTGTTACTGGTAAACTGAAAAAAACTGGCAGGTTGCCACTGATTTTTGGGTCATGGACTGAAGTGTGTATAATAGCGGCATCAAGGAGACATCAAGGAGACTTTTGGGATGCACCAACACACCTCATGGACACAGGACTGCCCACATTCACTTATAGTATGCCATAGTCTTAATTACAGGTCCATAACACACCTGTCCATCCACACCACCAGCCACAAAGTCTTCAGCCGCCAGTCTTGCCACAGCTTCCATGGCAGGTCGGAGGTCACCGAGGGCAGCTCCCAATATGTCACTAACTGCTACGCTGCAGGCTTTATCCATCACCATGGAGCGAGTGTTCTCACACAGGTACTGTAGCAGAGGAGGAGACACAGCCTCCAAGAGTTCCCGCCTCCTCACAGCCACGTCCTTTTTACTACAGAACAAAACAATATATTAGTGCTAACCTAAAGTTTGGTTTAACTCACAAGCTTGCCTGAGAGTATACAGTTCATTCCTTTCTACATCGCTAAAAGTCTAGAACTCCTCGATGCAGAACCAAAAGTCCAGGAGGGAGGAGTCAGACCGGATCCAGCTCCTCCTATCTGGGTGAAGTCAGAACAAATGTCCAGGATGTGGAGACTAACTAGGTGTCTTTCAGGCTGTGTTGGTAAGCGTGGTTCATGGGTTAGGGTTATATGAGGTGCAGCTCCACCTCCTGGACTTTTGGTTCTATAACAGGGGTGTCAAACTCATTTTCACTGAGGGCCACATCACTGAATTTCTAGGTCATCAAAGGCTGAATAATCACTGAACATCTATTCAGAAGGGGCAACCATGCAAAATAAGTTTAGGAATTTTCCCCTTTTTTCCTTTATTCACTTTCCTTTTCTGACAACACTTGACAGCGACACGCTAGCTTTTTCTTGAATCATGAATAACTAGCTGTTTAATTGAAATAGGTGACTGCCATCTAGTGGATGGATGATGAATTACATTTCATGGTAATGGTTGATGCAAAGAATGTATGATAATCATATTCTTTGAAACCTCCAGTGGGCCACATAAAATGAGTTGGCTTACCAGATTTGGCCCACGGGCCTTGAGTTTGACAGCTGTGTTCTATAGCAAGGACCACAGTATGTCCTGTTAAAAGTGCAGTTATGAATATATAAATATATTGCGTGCGCTGCCGCCGGCACTGAGTGCACTTGCACGTCGTGGCTTATTCTTACTTTAGATAGGCATGTTTCTATGTTGGGCAGTGGTGGCTTAGTGGTTAAGGCGATGGGTTACTGATCCGAAGGTCAGCGGTTCTATCACCACTGCTGGGCCCTTGAGCAAGGCCCTTAACCCTCAACTGCTGAGTTGTATAAAAACGATAATTGTAAGTCACTTTGGATTCTGTAAACTTACTTATTGCTTTTAATTTACCCTCATTACTCTTTTCATTTATTAGTGAAGAAATATCTCTTCCTGTTCCAAAAAAATGTCAATTATTATACCTGAAATAAAATACTGCATCACTCTGTAGACAGGAGCCAATTAATTTGTATTTGTGTGTGTGTGTGTGTGTGTGTGTGTGTGTGTGTGTGTGTGTCTGACCTATGAGCATTGCCATCCCCCTTCTCCAGCAGCTGCACGATTTCAGGTAACAGGTGAGCCGGGTCTCGAGGGCTGAGCAAATACAGCAGCACTTTCTTGCCGTGTTTATTACTGATGACCTCCGCCAGGGAACTCACCAGCTCCTGGGGATTACAATATTCCAGTCAGATTTTTTTTTTAATCCCAACTGCTTATCTTCATTCCAAAACGGCTTGTATCTGAATGAGTTTTTATTTGATTTAGGGACCAGAAGACCTGTTTAAAATCCAGTGCATGTTCAGTCTCTAATAAAGCCCTTCACTTGAATCATGATATTAGAGGAAGAATTCTAATTACACAGAACCTTCAGGAGAAAGAAGCTTAAACAGTGTAAAGCTGATTAAATGTCATTGTGGTGAGAACTGAGCAGATAAAACCAGAATAATTTTATGGACACTCACTGATATAATTGCTTGCTTAACCAGCTTGGTGTCATCGATACAATCGAAGGCTGCAAGCAGCACCAAGTGTCCGTATTCTCCCTGTGAAACAGAGATTCAGATTCATGAACTGATAAATGCACTACAAACAATGTATACATGATGTATATGTAGCTTTTCCATGTAGTATTAAAACATAATTATTCATCTCATCGCACTCATTTGCTGAACTGCTTAACCCTATTAGGATCCTGGGGAGGCTGAAGCCTACCCTTGCCGGCATTGGGCGAGGGTAGGGTACACCCTGGACAGCTCGCCAGGCCATCGGAGGGCCAACACACACAACCATTCTCACTCACACTCACACCTAGGGGCAATCTGAACCGGCCAATTAGTGTAACGTGCATGTCTTTGGACTGTAGGAGAAAACCGGAGTACACCGACGCAAGCAAGAGGAGAACATGCAAAAACCACACAAAATGACCTCACCTTGCTGTGAGGTGGACGTGCTAACCACTACGCCACCGTGCCGCCCTAAGTAATTATATAATTGATAATATAATTGCACACAAACACATCTATATCTATACACACACATAAACCCAGTTTACCGTTGCAAACTTCGCCATGTACGTCTTCATAGTTTTCACGATGACCTTCCGGTCCTGAAATACAAAATCACACACACATTAAAAAGAACGCAACATCACAGGAAACTAGGTACATCTTTCACTTCTATCTATTATGGGATATCAGAATCGGTGAGAGCTCACCTTGGCTGTACCGTGCCACAGGCAATGCATAGCTACACGCGCGCCATCATGAGTATGCGCCATGTACACCACTGATTCCCTTATAGACTCGATCATTTCCTGCCATTCAGATTAATAACATGGCTGTACAGTTCTGAACTGCGTATTATATCCAAAATGCATTTGTTTTAATATTCGTGCTCTTCACAGGATGAATCACTTACTGTTCTCTGTTTGTTTGGCGCGTGGAGGAAGAAGTCGAGGAACACTTTGTGGACAAGCGAATGTTTAATCACAGCTTCTCTGTTAAGGGAAACAGATTAAATAGACGTAATTACATGAAGTTATTGTAATAAAACCAAGTCCAAAATTGAGTGCTCTTAATTCCAACGCTGTGTTCCACTCTCTTCTTCTACTGTGTTCATTAACTTGCAAGTGTAACCAAAAGAGACATTCAAACAGAACTCAAGGTTCTATCCCAAATAATATAATACCATAGCAATAGGACTATATAACACCAAGCTACCACAGCTGCATTATTGCTTTTGATTACTTTTATTACTTCAGTGTGACGGTCACAGTTACCACGGCAGCAGATAGACAGATAGACTCAAATCTCCTAATACCAGAGATAACTGTGCAACACCAAATCAACCAATCTTTAATTAACAAAATAATTATAAACTAAATCCTAAATTATTCAAAGCTTTCACTAAATTTAACAAGCAAATTAATCAAATACACTGCCAGGCCAAAAAAAAAAGTCGCACACACAAATATTTTGTTGTTCCGCCTTTATCCTTGCTTACAGCACGTAATCGTCATGCCACTGTTTCAACAAACTTAAGCAACAGAACATTTATTTCCATCCAGCGTCGGGTTCATTTCTCACCGACGTCTTGAATTGATGAGGGGAAAAAACTGAACCACTCCATAAAGTCTTCTCCGGCACATCCTGAAAACTTTCAATAGGGTTAAGGTCAGGACTCTGGGTTGCCGATACATATGTGGAAATTATCACTGCCATCAAGGAAGAAAAAGTCCACTGATGTAATAACCTGCTCATTCAGCTCATCAGCTGACTTCATTTTATTGCCACATTAATGTTGCTGAGCCTCGACTGGACCAACTGGAGCATCAATGCCATGGAGATTACATGCTGTGATCAAGGATAAATGCTCTCCATGAAAACAGAGTGTACAACTTTTTTTTTTGGCTGGGCCGTGTATTTTACCTAAAAAAATAAAATACAAAAACTCTTCCTTTGTAGAACAATTTTTGACTCGTACACGCTCCTTCTCACCTGACTGGCTGCCAGCGTACCAGCCACCATACCGTATATCCGGCTGGTTTCGTAACTGAAATTAGGGCATGCTGAAATACTACATTTATGGCATTTGTCAAACGCCCAGAGTGACGTACATTTATCATTTTTATGCAACTGAGCACTTGAGATTTAGGGGCCTGGCTTAAGGGCCCAAGAGTGGCTGCATGGTGGTACTGGGGCTCGAACCCCGAACCTTCAGATCAGTAAGCCAGAGCCTTAACCCCTGCCCAATACTCGACACTAGATGTAGATATAATATCTAAGTTGGAGTAGTACAAAATTCCCAGCAAATCCAACCTGACTCAACTGATACACAGCTAACTTTAACCAAAAATGAATCAAACACATCCCACAAAAAGTCTTCAAACACAAAAACAGCTGAATTTGCAGATCTAAAAACGCTGTAGTGGGCGTGACCTAATACTTTAATGAACACTCATGATTGACAGCCCAAGTTTCAGGACCTATAGCTTGATACACGCCCCCTTTTCTGTAAACGACCCACTTTGTACATGAATGAAAACGTTGGACACTTGCAGATGACTGAAGCTTACTTCTGAGCCATAGGCGTGAGGATCTGTTTCATTTCTTCCATGATACTCTCGACTTTTTCTGGATTGCTCTCCAGGACCTTTTCTATTGTAGGACACACTGAAGACTGAAGAGAAAATCCTGCAGTTATTAATAACCCAAGTGACAAATAACTCTTAACCAGCTGTAATAAGTAACTGGAACAGGAACAAATCCAGACTGAAAGGAAAAACCTGAAAATAATTCTACCTTGCAGATTTGGAACGTGTTTCCATAAAGCTCCTCTGTAAGCATGAGTCTCTGAGAGAGGATGGCCTTGTCGTTGTAAGCATACTCGACCACGGACGAAGCCTCCGAGTGCCTGAGCATCTGTCTGACCTTCCCCTTAAAGGCCACCATCACTTCTGCGACCTGGTTCTTGTTCCTAATAGAGCACAAGTTAAAGTGGTGTTATACTCGACCCTCGATTCTACGGACCCAGTTTATCGGATGCTGCGGACAAAGTCTGTCGGCAAGGGCAGACGCGAGTTAGTTGGCAAGGGCAGACGTTAGTTGGTGCACGCGTCAGTGCATCAGTTTGTTTACCGCAGTCAGCAGTACACCCATGCTTTCCTTGTTGTTTCACACCTTTATTCTGTGGTGGACTTACATTGGGTTTACATTTACATTGGATGATGTGGTTGTATAAACATACGTAACATTTCCCCCTATTTTTCCGTAATTAAAATGTTATTTCTCACTTCCGAACCATTCTCGGAAGCTACGGACAATCGGCAAAACCAGACAGGTGCTCCCCCCTTTTTGTCCGAGGGTTGAATGTACATTATTTTTTTTCTCTCCCCTCCCCTTTAAACGCTTCAATCTGCAATTAAAATAATTGCCTCCACAAGGAGGAGGTTTTACCTATGTTTGTTGTTTTTTTTTTTTTTTTTTTTGCTTGTTTGCTTTTGTCTTTGTTAGCAAAATTAAGCAGAAATTTATGCATGGATTTTCAAGAATTTTCTACCAGAGGTGGGATTTTGGACAAGATTGTCTCCTATAGATTTTGGATTATCAAATACTGGATCCAGGAATTTTTTTAGGATTCTTTAACATTTCTTTAACACTGACTTTTGCTAATGTGTGGTTTGACACAAACAGCTCTGTTAGCTACTAATACCTAGCTGCAAATAACATTTGCCTTTTTTAAAGGGTACCTGTGGTAAATTAGTGTTACTAGCTCTTTAAAACGATCACGTTGAACATCGGTTCCTTCCTTTGTCAAAGTACGTGCGAGTGCAGCAATACTGGGCATGCTCAGAGACATGTTGCCTTCCTCATTGGCTGCTCCAAACTGGTAGTGACGTGAACTCATTGGATTGACTGGGCTGCATCATTGACCCCATACGTCATAACACATTATAGGCCAGTGCTGAGCTGCACAAACAACAAGCGCAGAAACCATTTCTTTTTTGTTCCAAAACCAACTGACGACAAGAAAACCGATTCGGCAAAACTTTAGCTGCGTAAGCCATTTTGGATTTACAGTCACACTCATCTCTGGCAGCATTCTCGTCCTCAGAGTCATTAGAATGTGACGTCTCACTGTCTCCACAAGGCTCCTCCCTCTCTGGTTCAAATAGGTCACCATTTACACCCATTTCCTCCAAATTACTTCTTGAATATGTTTTTAATCACCTAACATTTTCTTTTCTTGCACTGGACAACCCTGCCCAACGAGTTCACGTAACTTGCTAACCATTGGTTCAGCCCTCACTAGTAATCCAGAGGATAAAATGACCCAAATTTGTGCTGCTTATGGTCATTTATGTTAAAATAAGCACCTGTATCGCTTAAAAGTATTACATATGCACAAATTATGCTGTAAGGATGACCAGTACTGGTACTCTTTAAGCAAATTGATGTGACCGGTGTCGGATATACACCAGGAATAAATGATCAAGCCAACAAAAACAGGTTTAAAAAATGTAATGTAATGTGATTATAGTGTGTAAAACATCACTGGATAAATTCTCGACTAACTGTACATAGAGCATTTTAGTGATTAATGATGTCCCATCAAGCTTGTGAGGAAATTTGAAAGATTGGATAAAGCTGCAGATGGTTATGTGCTGCTGCTCCGAACCCATGATGGATATTGCTAATAAGCTGATCAGCCTTAAGCGTAGTTAGCATTTTAATATAAGAGCATATGTGAGAAATACTGCTCTCGAGTCTGTAGAGTGTCTCACACACCTAATTAAAAATGATTCCGTGAGTGAGAAACATGGTCACTTACCCATACATTAAAAATTTCTTTACGATATTCCTCGCATATTTGGATTTACTCAACTCCACCAGGTGATCTAGACAAAGAGATCAAGATTCAGAAACAGGTTCAAAACAATTTACACAAACAATTTTAGACTCAATTTTGTTCCAAACACTGACCTTTCAGTTCATCAAAGATCTCTTGCCGTTGCTTGTCGTTCCCAAACTGGATGAAACACTGAAGTACTCGAGTCGAGTCATGAGCAAATGCAATCTAGAAGAATGTAAAAGATGATCAGATGAGAATTATTACAGCATGTGCATATCCACGTATATACAGTACTGTGTACACGTGAACGTACACAGCAGCCCCTGTTGGGCCCGCTTTAATACCACACATTCTGTCCTGTGTCCTGTGAGACAGCAACACACAGTCTGAAATACTGGATTAAATTAAAACCTCAAAGTGCTTGAGGGTGAACACATACATAATGATATCTTGTCTAACATATGGTACCAGCAATACAAGCTAAAGCAAGTACTCACAGTTTTTATCTTGCCGCGCACAAGTTCCTGCAGTTCCTTCATCAGCTTTGCTCTTTTGCCTGCATCGCAGTCTTTTCTGCAGCCAAAGACAAAATCAGTGACTAACCATGTAGTTACATACATTATGTATTATGTGAAGTATAAACATGTGAGGGATTGAAAGAGTTTAGCTGCTCAGATATTAGAAACAGCAGAGATGCAGCAATCCAGTACAGACTGATGTAGGTCTAAAGAACTTTGTCAGTCCGCAAAATAAAATTTAACCGAAATGTCGTCACCATGATGCCACACATAACAGTGCGCAAGACTATATAAAGGGCAAACACACAACAGCGAGGGACGAGTGCAGGACAAAATAACCAGAACAACAAATAAACCAGAAGCAGTGCACAAGATAACAATAAACAGAACATAGGCTGTGAAACTGTAAACTACAGAGTAACATAGCAACAATAACATGGATGTCTCCATTACTGTGGTGAGGCTATGTGCATCTTGATTCATTGCCAATAACCCAACACATTCAAGACGGATACAGTATGATGTACATACAAATCCGATACTACATGATTTCACCACAATGACGTGCAGTACTATTCAACATGACTTGATTCAACTCATTGCGTCTTAACACCATTCAAGGTGACGCTAAATAATATCAGGTTGTGCAATTCACTAACACTATCAGCAATTAAGAGAAATCATGACATATTACTTCTGCCTCATCACCTACTTGTAGCCGATAGGTCAGAATTACTTTGAGGAAGCTAGTATCAGATCAGCAATCTCTCTCTTTCTCTTCTTCTCTCTCACACACACAGAACAGATCAATCATGTAATACTTACCTTCTGACTATCTCCCACACTTGTTTGGCTCTGTTCACTATGTGGTAGCTCTCCTTCTTATCGTTCTGTTGTCGGTTCTGTTTTAATTCTTTCTTCTTTTGTTTGAACTCATTCCACTTAGGTTTTTTTGCCTCAGGGTCTGCACAGTTCAAAATAAACACACACTTACAATGATCTGAATTACACTGTTTACAAAAAAAACCTTTGTATTATAACATACCTTCATCTTTATGATCCTCTGATAATTTTCTCTTCTTTGTCATCTTTCCTTCTGTTGGCTTTTGCTTAAAGAATTTCTTTGCACCTCCTTTCCCTGGTGCTTTGGTAAAAGTTTTCTTTTTGTCCGAATTGTGAGGTTTAAAAGGACGTTTACCTGCAGGCTTTCCCTCAGGTTTGCCTAAAGGATTTCATATAACATGTAAATTAATATTTTTAGCTTCTTATATGCTAGAAAAACAGGAAGTCCCTAAAACGAACGACGAAGGAATGCAAATGACGAATGACAACAGCAAGAATAATGGGAATAACGAATGGTGGGCAGTACCGCACATATCACCTTCTCCTTCACCATGCCATAAAGCGAATGACAGATTTAACACATAGAATAACACACAGCTTTACCTGTAATACCGCTCATGTTACCTTGTTCTTCACCATGCTACAAAGCGAATGACAGATTTAATACATAGAATAACACATTTTTACCAACAATACCGCTCACATAATCCCTCATTCGCTCCTCTCACACACACACACTTTTACCTTTAATACGGCTCATATTACCTTGTTCTTCACCATACCAAAAAGCGAATGACAGATTTAACCTTTAGAATAACACACATTTACGTAGAACAAAGCTAGTATCCCATGTCATTCCTTGATCTAAGTCGCAAGTATGGCAAATGACAGACTTTGAACATGGACGTTTTTTTGAAGACGGACATTATATTTTAACTGAAGAATCTAATAAAAAACACGACTTGCAGGATCTGAAGATAGAAGCAGATGTATTTTGACTTGGAATCTGTCATTCGCTTTGTGGCATGGTGAGGAACAAGGTGATATGAGCTGTATTACAGGTAAAAAGTGTATGTGTGTGTGTGTGTGTGGGAGGAGCGAATGAGGGGCGAATGAGGGATTACGTGAGCGGTATTACAGGTAAAAGTGTGTGTTATTCTATGTGTTAAATCTGTCATTCGCTTTTTGGCATGGTGAAGGAGAAGGTGATATGTGCAGTACTGCCCACCATTCCTTATTCTTGCTGTTGTCATTCGCTTTCCTTCATCATTCGTTTTAGGGACTCCCAGAAAAACAGCTAGAAAAAAAATCATGAAAACAAATCTGTACAGATATTACCATCAGTAATGTACACCATCTGTATAGACATTACCATCAGGAGCATGTACCCATTAATCATATAATCCATCTGATACATAATAATATAAAGACTAATAAATAAATCACTAAAAGGTTTGATTGGACATTTAAACTGTTCTTACCCTTCCCTTTAAATCCAGCTTTCTTTCCATCTCTAACGTTGAATGATTTCTTTCTTGGTTTGGACTCCATGATGTCCAAACAAACTGCAAAACAGAAACATTAAGAAATACCTCTGTGTCATATTTCTTATAAACACTTAAATATAAATATTTGTGCCTGATTTCTAACAGACCAGCCATCGTTAGCTAAAAACTCAAGCTATGCTACAGATAAACTTTATTAATAATCTCTAGATAGATGCTTTACACTCAAATTTCAGCCCGTACTCATTGAAAATGCAACAAATTTGACGTTTAACAAAGTGTAAAGCTTGTACACGTAAAGCTATGTGTTATTTTTAATTTCACTTCTAACAGACACGTTTAACTACTCACCCATGTGTTGAGAAGAAACGCTTTACGGCACTCTCCGCTAAGGCTGTCGTGAATAATTACGTCATCATTTTGCGACACCACTATCGCTTTGCAATCTTAATATCAGCTTCTAAACATAGACATGCCATAATATTACTTAATATTATATGTTATCTGTATGCTTCTGATGGATATATACTGTTTTACTGTATTTTAGAGGATGTATTAAACTGTTTGCTCGATGAAAGTAAATCTTTTAATACATTATGTGCTTTAAAATTATTATCATTAGACTTTAGTGCAGGATCTTTTTACAATCAATTACATTTTCTTTTTACAGTCAATGTGCAGGAGTAGGAATTTCTGCCAGCCCTCTACACTTAATGGATAACTCAACATGGTTCATAATTTTCAGAAAGTATATGCACTAGATATATAGTGCATCTCAAAATTTTACTGGTCAAAAATATTACAACTTTTCTCAACTTTTTAGAATTTTTTTTTTTTTTTTTGTAATTTACACATTTCAGTGTCTTGGTGTTCTGTAAGGAATAGAGCAAACCCCCCCC
>JBCNYH010000026.1:35714695-35729343 GCA_039654325.1 Tandanus tandanus
ATATATACATACATATAGTATATGACCTTACCATTGGTTTTTCTTACCTAGTACCAGTTATACAAGCATTACATAATCATCAATTTTATACAAGACTTGCACTACTTACATTGCATGAGAAACAAAATATACCTTTTCACTTTGTCTATTCAAGTGAGCACATACTTTATTTTAGACAAGTTGCGTTATAATAAAATAATTTGTTCATAACCATATAAAGGATACTTATGTATGTTAACCCAAGACAACCTTCATTGACATTACTTGGAGGCTTCTTATATATTAAGTTGCATTGAAAGTGGCTTCAATTGTTTGTGTAGTAACACATTTTTGACCAACAGATGTCGCCAAAGTGTTACTTTACAAACTCCATAACAAAACAGACAACTCAGTGTCCTTCTGTCTCTTTGTCTGTTTCATTTTCAAGATGTCCCACCAAAAGGGTCTTTCATTTTCAAGACGCTTATACTGTATAACAATCAAAAGGGGAAAAAACCCATATGAATGAATAAGAAACTATGAGATTTAAGCTAGAGTGTGTCTCCATGCTGGGACATCCCACCCGCAGAGTTTTATGCTCTGCTTCTATTTTTCCTCATCAGTATTCTAACTCCATTTAAACATGATGGATGGATAAGCAGCAGTTCCACAGTTGGCAATATCTTAGTGTTGAGAGAGGTCAGAGGAGAATAACCAGACTTCATTGAGGAGACGGGACGTCTTCCATAACTCAAATAGCCACCGTGTACAACCATAATAAGCAGAAATCCATTTCCAAACCATGAGATGGTTGGAAAGCAAAACATGCTCGATTCCACTCCTGTTAGTGACAATCAGGTCGAAACATACTGAAAGTAGGACTGGTTTCCAGTCTCAACAGGATGAGTCAGTGGATCCAATCTGGTGGTGGCAGGGTGTGAGGGTGTGGGGAATCTCGGTGTACAGTAATCCTCTTAATTCAAATCAAACATTGCTTAAATCCTAAAGCCTATCAAATTACAGATGCATACTACACACATCCCTTTATGTCAACATCTTATAATGGTTATTTCCAGCATGATAATGCACGGTGTCATAAGGCACAAGGCGTCTCAAATTCGTTCCTTGAACATGATAATGAGTCACCACATCTGAACGCAATACAGCACATTTGAGAAGTGGTAAAGTGGGTGTTCCCAGCATGACTAAAAATTATAAATCTCCAGCAATATTGGGATGTGATCATCTCAAAATGGATCAGATGTTGAAAATGGATGTTGTCGAATCCATACCATGGTAAACTGAGGCCATTCTGAGAGCAAAGGGAGGGGCGTGACCTATATGCTATAACATTTTCACATTTTCTTCTCTGTAAGTTCAGTCTCTCTCTCACGTTAAGATAACTATACCATAAATGGTGGTGTTCTTGCCTGTAATCTGTCACACTGGGTGACATTTTTTCATGTTACTTACTATACACATACCATGTACTCACCCATTTACGGTGTGTTTGTTTATCTCCATTTAGGGAATTAACTGTGCTAGATTCTGGATATGAGTATCACCATGCCTTTATTTAATTGTTATTAAAGTGTTATAAAGATGTTAACCTCTTGTGTTTTGTTTAGTTATTTATCTTAAAGAATATTTGTCATTTTTTAATGAAACTATTGGGAAAGACGAATGCAATACAGGTTTTGCCGATGCCCTAAGGGCTTAAGTGGTACACACACTCACTGAGAAATTGGATTTACCATTGTACGTGTAAACAAGGTATGATCATTATTTATCTCTGAACCTGGAAAGGAATATATGGGTTTGGGGAAATGTATAGCTATAGTGAACACTGTCAAGCTTTTATTCTGCATCACAGTACAGAATCATGCATCATGGGGACTCCTTCTCACGCCAAACCTTTTCAGATGCCATGGCACGGCATCACTTCCATCCAAAACATTACAATTGATAACTATTTCATGTTCTTACTAGAGCACTGATCATTGGTCTTTTCTAACATGACTTTATGAGTGTCCACAAGGGGATTTAACACATGTACAGTATGCACTCATATACCGCTTATCTCAGCATTTTCTTCTTATCAGAATTTATTATTATTGTGTGCTGTTGTAAATGATACTTTGACCCCTATTTTTTATGTCATGGTTCAAAAACAAGGCAACAAAGAAAATGTATGTAACAGAAAAATAATATACAATATATTCATCAAATATTGTATTTTTGTTACATATCATAAAACTTAAAACACTGTATCTGCACCTTTGCCACCATATATGCAGGTATTAAGTTGGTATAATAATAATAAAAATAATAATAATAATAATAATAATAATAATAATAATAATATTAATAATAATAATAATAATAATGAAATCAAATCCATAATTCATTCATTCATTTATTTTCTGAACCGCTTATTCCTAATTAGGGTCACGGGGAGGCTGGCACCCATCTCAGCCGACTCTGGGCGAGGGCGGGGTACACCCTGGACAGCTCGCCAGGCCATCGCAGGGCCATCAGTCACACAACCATTCACACTCACACCCACACCTAGGGGTGATTTGGAACAGCCAATTAGCCTACTGTGCATGTTTTTGGACTGTGGGAGGACAAATCCATAATTAAAATCCATATTGTCCTTAGGTGTGAGACTGTGTGTGAATGGTTGTTACTCTGTTGGCCTGCAATGGCCTAGCGAGCTAATCATTATTATTATTATTATTATTATTACCATCACTCATTTTCTGAACCGGTAATCCTAATTAGTTGCGGGGAGACTGGCGCCCATCTCAGCCGACTCTGGGCGAGGGCAGAGTGCACCCTGGACGGCTCGCTAGGCTATCGCAGGGCAGAAACACGCTGACGGCAATGCGGCCTACTCTTTTCGATAGTTAGCAATGGTTCTTGAACATGCCTCTCACTATAGACAGTGAGAGACATGGCTGGCTTTTGATAACCCAGTTAGATGCACTGGTTTGGACAGCAGTGACAAACCTGTGACAGTGGGGCTTGAACTCCCGACCTTGGGATCAGTAATCCAGCACCCTACCACCGGGCCACCACTGCCCCAATTTATTATTATTTTTATTATTATTATCATCATCATCATTATTATTATTATTATTACAATTATTATTATTATTATTATTATTATTATTATTATTATTATTATTATGTGGAGTTTGCATGTTTCCCCTGCACTTGTGTGGGTTTCCTCTGGGTACTCTGGTTTCCTACCAGAGACCTGATACACATTAGATGATCTGGTTACTCTAATTCGCCCTAGTGTGAACGTGAATGTGAGTATGAAATGTTGCTTGTGTCTGTGCTAGCCCTGCAATAGACTGATGACCTGTTCATACCGTAGCCCACCTCTCGCCCAGGATCAGCTGTGATTGGCTCCAGCTTCCCCATGACCCTGAAGGATAAGCAGTATAAATGTTGGATGAATGCAAATTATATATATATATAATTTCTATAAACTCAGCTGATCTCTTTATCTTAAAATAATGAGCATGTGATTTGTCTAGCCTTTTTTTTTTTTGGCAAGTTATGGCAAAAACATGGCATTTTTAGTCTAATTTTACATTTAGTTTTGTTTTTCCATAACAGCTCGTTAACTAATTTACATTCACAGTTGTTCTTATTTTTTTTTTTACAGCTAAAGTATTCAAGCAAATTACATTTCACCTGCTTTTGACCTTTTAATGCTGAGTTCACAGTAAAGAAAATGTTCCTTTTGTTGAATATCAGATGATGCGTTGCTTTACGTGCGACAGCAGTCACGTTCATGTCTCACCATGGAAAATGAAACTGAGCTCGAAGTAAGGGGGGAAACTGCCTAGCACCTGAACAAGTTAGCATCCTGATAGCAATGCTTCACACTTTGCGTGTGGGTTATTTTTTTCTGTTAGAAATGAGGACTTGGCCTCTTAAACAAATTAATAAATTTAATGTGGTAACTTGACACTGATAAAGTCTTGTCTGTCTGATAAGGAGAAAATGCTGATGCAAGTGATACACGTGTGTGTGCATTTGTGTATCTATCTGATAAGGTGCATATACAGTATAATGACTGTGTATGTGGTTTGGGAGATTGTCAAGAACATAATGTCCTGTAGGGTGAGAAACAAGGGGGAACTTTTGGGAAGTTTTAGTAGCATGTACTTTGTGCTATTGCCTCAGGATCAAAAAGATTTTGCTCAAGTGGATCACTAGCTTTATTATACAATGCATAATATATAAATAATTAATTAAATAATTTGATATGCAATTTAATAAATGTAATAAATTATTCAATGAGGTATATTTTACTATTTTTTTTCTTTATGTTTCCTCTAACAACACAAATCAAGATTTAATCAAAATCAATTAAATCCAGAGCTTTGTAATTAGTCAGTGAATAATGTAAGACTGGGTTAGCGAACTAGCAAACGTTAGATTAATTATTACACTGAGTAATTAAACCACAGCGTATTTCACATCTCCTGCTATACTGCATGATACTGCCACCACCATGCTTCATGTGATTATTTTGTTCTTTATATTATAAGCTTTTTTGTTTTTGTACCAAACATAGCTTTAGAATTATACCCAAACCTAGCTAAGTCCTATACCTATGTCTCTTTAAAATATAATATTTTTTAAATTGTATTTAGTTATTTATTTTCTTGTTTGTTTGTTTTATTATTATTATTTTGGTTATTTGGAAGGTTGTTGTTTTTTGATATCCAGTTGTAGCCAATTGACAAAATGTGCATAGCTATAGATTGTGGGAGGAAACCAGAGCACCCAGAGGGAAAACCCTTGCATACACAGTAAGGCCCTTGACTGAGATTTGAACCCAGAAACTTTTAGCTGGGGCAGTGGTGGCACGGTGGAAGGGTGCTGGCTTATTAAACAGAAAGGTTAGGGGTTCAGTCCACACTATCACTGAGTTGTCACTGCTGTGACACACCAGTGCAGCTAACTGAGTTATGTTTTTCTCTGTCTGTGGTGAGAGGCATGTTAAAGAACCATTGCTGTCGTTCGTAAAGAGTTGGCCATTGGGTTGCCGTCAGTGTGTTTCTGCCCTGCGATGGCCTGGCGAGCAGTCCTCGCCCAGAGTCGGCTGAGATGTGCTTCAGCCTCCTCGCGACCCTAATTAGGATTAAGCGGTTCAGAAAAAGAATGAATGAATGAACTTTTAGCTGTGGGGTGACCTAATCTTAAGTCTTAATTAGATGACTAGATGGTCAGATGGGCATGATTATGGTTGGGGCAGAAGTCTTCAGGGAGGTAGTCCTCCAGGAACAGGGTTGGGGACCACGGAACTACATCTCTATACTTGACTGAACAACAGGGGGGGAGAGAAAAACAATAAAACAAGGATTGCAGTAGCGACAATATTGTGCAATATCACCCATGCATTAAGGATGTCATTATATGGTAGGTATTCCGACATCATAGTACTCCACAAAATAGTTCTGACCTACTGATGCATCATTCTATCTAAATCTTGATATACTGTAGTTCAGACAGACCATGCAGCTGTTCCGCATAACTAGTTTATACCTGTTCCGAATGACATGGCTGTGCTCCAGTTCCAGTGCAGCAAGCCAGTTGGGCATACCTGTCATTCATAAGTATATGGATTAGAAAAGTTTGTTCTTTCCTCATTGTGTGTTCAACCGTTCTATGACACAAAAGATCGGTAGATAGATTCAGAGATTTACATCTTTAGGAAGCACGTAACTCTTTTCACTCTTTCACACACAAGAGGAAGTAGCTCGGAGCTGGGAACAATCATTTTCTAATTTAATTCATTTGTTCATTCATTCTTTCTTTCTTTTTACAAACCGAGTTACCCTACTAGGGTTGAAGGGGAGCTGGAGCCCATCCAGGCCAAATCTGGGAGAAAGCAGGGTACACCCTGAACAGTTTGCCAGTCCACTGGAGGTCCAACACACACACCCAAACAACCGTTCACACTCATACTCACATCTAGTGACAATTTGGAACAGCCATTTAGCTTAACGTGCATGTCATTGGACTGAAGAAGAAAACTGAAGTACCCGGAGGAAACCCATGCAAAGCATGCAAACTCCACTCAGAAACACCCTGAGCCCGGGAATCGAACCCAGGGCCGTCTTGCTGAGAGGCAGACGTGCTAACCACTACACCACCACGCCACCCATGGGTGATAACTACCTCACCTCTCGACCATCATATTGACCTGCACTCATCTTCTTTTCACATTTTCTGACTCATCTTCTTTTGTAACGATGCAGTCACTCGGCATTATCTTCAGAGAATACACTTTTAGTTTATTATTATATTTATGATTAACAAAGAGATGATTCATGGGCGACACGGTGGCACCAGCAAGAAGGTCCTGCTCGGGCGTCTAAGTGTAGAGACGGCGTGTTCTCCCCTTGCTTGTGTGGGTTCCCTCCAGGTCCTCCGGTTTCCTCCCACAGTCCAAAGACATGCACATTAGGCTCATTGGCTATTCCAAATTGGTCCCTAGGTGTGAGCGTGAGTATGAATGGTTATGTGTGCCTGTCTTGGCCCTGCAATGGTCTGGCGAGCTGTACCCTGTCGTCGTCTAGTATTGACTGAGATAGGCACCAGCCTCCCTGCAACCCTAGTAGGATTAAGCATTGAATAAAATGTCTCTATGGTTAAAGGTGTCATCAGTTTTATGCTTATGAATGACTTGTTTGTCATTGTGTCAGCTTCTGATGTAAAGTCGACCCTTCATTACTATTTACATTTACGGCATTTGGCAGATGCTCTTATCTTACAATCGTTTTTATACAAAGGAGTAAATGAGGGTTAAGGGCCCAGGTGGTGGTATTGGGAATTGAACCCCTGACCTTCAGATCAGTAACTCGCTGCCTTAACCATTGAGCCACCACTGCCATTACCAAACACAAAGTAAAGCCCCTTTCACAGGCAATCTGAAAGTTCTTTTGTTGCTGAAAGAATTTAGCGAGGTTATGACAGGAGGGACTAGTGGAGGTTTTGGTGAGGTGGATTTAAAAGCTGTCTGATTGCGTTCGCATATTAAATACGTGTGTTAAGTCAGGTGTGTCAGTCAAATTGCAGAATGTTCGTACGAGTCACACAATTGTTCAAAAACAGAAAAATCCTTGAATGATATTCCTGTGATTCTGATTCTGTGAACATTTCAGGGAACCAGTAGAAAAGTAAAGTGTTTTGGGGAAACTGAATGTCTTTTGTAGTGTAGGAATGAGTAACCCACTCAGAGTAACAGTGATAATTTATTTTATAACAAAATATACTTTACATACATACTTTATAATAATCCATGCCTTCGGCTGCCACCCAACTCACAATGCACTCGACCCCTATAGCCCCTCCCACAGGTGGTGGGTCCATAGGAGGCCTCACTGCTTAGGCTGCTGCCCCCGCGACCCGACCCCGGATCAAGCGGAAGAAGATGATGATGATGATAATAATCCATAACACAATAACTGTCCAATCCATAACATTTTAACTTTCGGAAATAAAGTGTTTTCTGAAATCATATATTTTGTTATATTACACTACCCGGCCAAAAAAAGTCACACACTCTCATGGGGTGCATTTAGCCTTGATCACAGCATGTAATCTCCATGGCATTGTTGCTAATTAGCTGATGAGCTGAAAGTACTGAATGAGCAGGTTATCACATCAATGGACTTTTTCTTCCCTGATGGCACGGATATAAAACGGGGACTCCAATAATGAAAGAGTGGTTCAGGGAACATGAGGAATCATTTTCACATATGTATTGGCACCCCAGAGTCCTGACCTTAACCCTATTGAAAGTTTTTGGGATGTGCCGGAGAAGACTTTATGGAGTGGTTCAGTTTTTCCCTCATCAATTCAACACTGGATGGAAATAAATGTGATGTTGTTTAAGTGTGTTGAAAAAATGGCATGATGATTACATGTTGTAAGCTAGGCTAAAGGCCTTTTTTTTGTTTGTTTGTTTTTTTGGCCAGGCACTGTATATTATTGTACAATGTTTTCTGTGTACAGTATTTGTTAAGTATGTGCAAACACTCAGTGCCTTTGAAGACACAAATCAAACGTTCTCTTACATTATAGTGCATCCATAACTATATTATTCAGGTGTTCCTGAAGTCACAGTAACAAAGATAAAATTCAGGGGAGTGGTTTCCATTACAGTACAGCACCAGCATGAGATTTAACTTCCTTAGAAAGGCATTCTGAAATCTTTCGATCAGTGACTAAACCATATGAGCTTAATTCAGGTGTAAGTTCAGCTGATAAAGCTTTTGCGAGTCATGTGTGTGTCTCGGAGCAGCTCCGTGGCTGAAACTCTGAGTGTGTTGATGAACGGGTAACAGTCAGCAGTGAGGCAACTAATGAAACACGGCATCTCCTTTTTGCCCTTCAGCTCTTTTCCTCTTGCCTCAAACTCAAAGGCTACACGCCGATTCAGCCGCGTCAGAAACCGTGTGATCTCCCACCCTTCACACTCTTCCACCAGGTCACAGAACGTCTGTAGAAACACAGAGCCACTCGGGTGCAAGAAGGCACTATAACCTACACACACACACACACACACACACACACACACACACACACACACACACACACACACACACACACATTAACACAGAATTTCAACAAGTAATTGTTTTAACTGGTTAAGATTTTCTTTTGGCAAAACAGGCTTGCCACCTGGGTTCGATTCCCGGGATCAGGCGTTTCTGTTTAGAGTTTGCATGTTCTCCCCATGCTTGCATGAGTTTCCTTCGGGTATTCCAGTTTCCTCCTACAATCCAAAAACATGCACATCTTTGGACTGTGGGAGGAAACCGGCTTACCCAGAGGAAACCCACCCAAGCATTGGGTGAACATACAAACTCCACACAGAAGCGCCCAAGCCTGGACCCAGGACCTGTTTGCTGTGCGGTGGACATGCTAACCACTATACTAACTCTTAGTGTTAAAGTTAATATAACATGAATGCTACATAATAAAATACACACAAAAAAACCAAACAAACATAAAAAGCAAACCTTGACAAAGGCAGGTCAGGTGAAATCAGAGTTTTGGTATATACTACACAAAAACGTAAGAAAACTGTGCTCCATAATGGTGTGTTTTTACATGGAAATCCATGAAAGTAAACTACAACAAGATTTTTATGAATAATTTTTCTATTTTTAACACATGGCAATGGAGATTCCACCTGTTCCGTGCGACGTGGCAAATCATGAGTGTCTGGGGTTTTGATTCAAGAATCATTCACTCAGGATAATATTTTTTAATCCAATCAGTTAGATCTTTGCCCTGCAGGGGACTGGCGAGCTGTTCAGGGTGTACTCCGCCTTCTCCCAATGTTGGTTGAGATCGGCTCCAGCCTCCCCACGACCCTAATAGGAGAAAGCGTTTGGGCAAATGAATGATTACGTGAGTGAATCAATCAGATCATGCCATTCCCATGTAGTATACCAAGTTAGCAATTTGCCTTGGTGTATTTTTTTTTTTAATAAACGTCATACTGTAAATTGCCATGAAAAATACTAACAGAAAGTTTGGAAATATGAAGTCCAGATACCAGCTGATGATGTCACAACAAGGAGTTACACTAAAGGACCAACCAGCAGCTTCACAAATACTGATGTATTCAGTATGATTATTCTACAAAATATTTACTTCGATGGATCATGGGCTTTTGTTAGCGTGTGTGCAGTATTGTGAGTGTGTGTGTGTTTAACCTGGAGCTGTACCATAAGCAACCACTGTTTGATTCGGGATTGATTGATTTTCAAAGACACCATCATCTTCAGAAGAGTCTGCGCCGTCGGTCTCAACCGTAACACCAACATCTAGGTCGCTGCCTCGACAAGCCTGCATAGTACACACACAGAGACATACAGTATATACACATAAAGTAGACACACGGTATATTGGAGCGGTGACAACACACTCCATGTTACACATACTGAATAATATGAATAATACATTTCATTCATTCAATATAAATAAACAGTAATATACAAGCAAACAGGGAGTCAGGTGAGTCTGACCTGAACTAGGAACAGTTTGTTTTTGGCAGCCATCCCTGGACCACCAAACTGTGAGTATATATTTGCAAGCTTTACAGGGCGTCCATCTGATCCGAATATTACTCCCTGGTCTCCATGACTCGATAATACACCAACAAAACAGCTGTGCACCGACTGCTCACTCTCTGTAACATCAACAGCATCATAATCATCATCATCATCATCAATATTATTATTATTATTCTTATTATTATTATTATTAATAATAATAATAATAATAATTTTGTTGTTGTTGTTCTGTCGTTTTGTTTTTGTTGTTTTTTTCTTGTTCTTTTTATTCTTGTATGAGAATCTGAACTGCAATAAAGTTCAGATTAGTAAGGCAGGTTAGGCTGCTTCTTACACAAACACACACTTCACCTCCGATAAATCAATTCACATATCACTGAACACACTGTCAAACACACCCAATCATACAACAGAACACGAGAAAACCACAAGACTTTATAAAACAAATCAGGGATCAGGTGACGATAATGTATTCAGGCAGCCATTCAATTCTTTTGTTGATGACGTCATTGCAGTAAATTATATTTTATCACGAACCCACCTCAGTCCCATAACAGAACGTTTGATTGCAAATGAAAGTCTTTACTTTTATTTTACTTTTCATTCACTTATTCGATGAACTAATTAACCCTACTAGGGTCACCGGGAGGCTGGTGCCTATCCCAGCCAACATTGGACAAAGGCGGGGTACACCCTGAATAGCTCGCCAGTCCATCGCAGGGCAACACACACAACCATTCAAACTCACACTCACACCTAGGGGCTATTTGAAACAGCAAATTAGACTAATGTGCATGTCTTTGGACTGTGGGAGGAAACCGGAGCACCCAGAGGAAACCCATGCAAGCACGAAAAGAACAAGCAAACTCCACACAGAAACACCCAAGCCCAGGAATCGAACCCAGGACCTTCTTGCTGTACACCACCGTGTCACCCTTTATTTGTACTATACTGTAATTTTCATTTACAAATTTTTAATTCATCATATTGTAGTTTTCCAGCATTAAAATTAAATGTTACAGAAAATATTTTTATATCAGTAAAGAAAGCATCTGATGATGTAAAGATAGTACTTTTCAGACAAAATAATAATAATAATAATAACATGAAGGTTGCTAGGTTTTGCAGCAAATTTTAAAGCAAGTGTGATTGTTAAGGTCACCAGA
This sequence comes from Tandanus tandanus, assembly GCA_039654325.1. Classification (NCBI taxonomy): domain Eukaryota; kingdom Metazoa; phylum Chordata; class Actinopteri; order Siluriformes; family Plotosidae; genus Tandanus; species Tandanus tandanus. Next base: position 35,725,959 of record JBCNYH010000026.1, read on the forward strand.
GGATCTGTGACTGCTTCTGTGAGATGCCCAACAGGAAAACCTTCAGCTCATGTCCTTATAACACAAAGTGAAATGCTCTAATCAATCAAAATCTTTCTTGATTAAAAAATACTATAAATAACAGTAAACACTTATAAATCATACTGTTAATAAAAATAACTATAAATAAAAAAAAATTTAAAAATTAAAAAAGTTCTTTTTTGGTGTGATGACCCAGTCAAAGTTATAATGAGTTCAGTTTTAAACTTTCTGCATTGTTGTTTCTAAATTTTGCAGCAAACCCCAAATAGCCTTCATTATGGTGTTCGGTGTTTTGTTTTGTTTTTTCATTCATTCCTTCATTTTCTAAGCCACTTAATTCCAATAAGGGTCATGGGGAGGTTGGCGCCTAGCTAACCTGACTCTAGGCAGAAGCGAGGTTGGTATTTTCTTTTTATTTGAAAATCATTTTTTATATACAGTAACATTCAATTTTTTATTATTTTTTTACTGACTCTGTAATGTAAAGGTGTATTCTATGAGTACTAAATTTGTATTTAAAAAATGCCCCAAAAACACTATCATATAAAAACACACACACAAATCAGCCATATCATTAAAAATATTATGACCACTGGCAGGTGACTTGAGTAAGTTCTGCCAAGGAGTGGAATGTATTACATTCTCGAAGTTGATGTGTTAGAAGCAGGAAAAATGAGCAAGTGTAAGGATCTGAGTTACTTTATCAAAGGTGTACACACACGGTAAAGTCTTTTGCTAATGAAAGGTACACATTCCTTCCCAGGTAAATAATACACACTAAGGTAGAGTTTAGTACCTTTATTTATTGTTGTGTTATTACTATATTATTACTCTTTCAATACTGTAACCTTTTTATCGTGAATCTGTGTTGACTATTTCATGAACCCTTTCATTAATCATCAAATAAATCCCCAAATTTTAAATTACCTTCTTTAAATGCCTTGATGATCTCATCTGCATCCGGGTCCATCAGGATTTGCACAAGGTAGCCCCTCCGGCTGAGAGCCGCATGAAGGCGCTTGGTGTCCCATCGCACACCGGTCCGCTTTCCAAGTCCTGCACATTCATTGAAGTTCTCCACTGATACAATGAGTGCCCGGTTGTGTCGAGCGGTGCTCTTACTGAGACTCGAAAAAGACATTTCTCTTTAAAGAGCTTGGGTTGAAATGAATAGCAGCCTGAATCTATTTAAGGCTGAAAAACTTCGGCTTTACTACAGAGTCAGTGTGTGTGTGTGTGTTCTGCTCACAGGGTTGTACATCACCTGATAACAGTAAAAGGAGGGAAGCGAGAGAGATATATGGGTTATATCCTGTTTGCCCCGCCTTTTGTACAGGTAAAAAAAGTATTATTATTATTATTACCCAATTTCTGCTTCCCACATTTACAAGTAGAAATTCATGATTTTTCCTTTCATTCATCAGGGACTTATAATAACATAAAAAAAATAACAAATAATCACTGATTACGATACTGAAACTGAAAGAAATGTTTTGAGCTGCCATCACAAATCTTTTTTTTTTTTTCATCAATTTCTTATTTATTCATTTAGCTTATTTTTTGGTATTTTACCTACAGAATGGATGGATGGAGGGATGGATGGCTGGGTGGATTGAATGGATAGCTGGGTGGTTGATTGAATGGATGAATCGATGGATGGATGGATGTATGGATGGATGTATGGATGGATGGATGATTGGATGAATGGAAAATTGAATGGAAGATTGAATGGATGGATGGATGGATGGATGGAAGATTGAATGGATGGATGGATGGATGGATGGATGGATGGATGGATGGATGGATGGATGGATGGATCAATGAATGGATGGTTGGATGGATGGATGGATCATTGAATGGAAGGATGAATGGATGAATGGTTGATTGAATGGATTGTATTACAGACTTTAATACATAACTAGACACTTTACCAACAGCATTAAGTAACCTTTGTGCTTATTATCAATAAAAGAAAGAACATTGCACCAGCTTTTACAACCACATCCGGCTTTAGTTCACACCCGGTCACACCGTTTATAGGAAACTGAAACATGTACAGGCTTTTTTTACTGTACACACAGTGAACTATGTTAGTCATCTTATTACTGAATCACGTATCGCAGGTAGAAAGTCTTTTAAATTCTGGAACTTCATCCAGTTGTTCAATTCTTATCACTCATAAATAAATTAACTGGCCTCCGTGTAAATAAAAAATTGTTGTGTTGGTAAATATTGGGGATTCTTTTTTATTAATAATAATAATTCAATAGTATTTGGCAATCACATTTTTAATCTCTCTATCCCTGTCGTCCTCTGCCTCATCACTTCAATATTTCACATGTACATATATATTCCTTTTTCTTTAATGCCTTGAAGTAATCTGGATTCATTTTTTTATTAAATGTTTTATAAAAGTAAAGGCTAATGTATTACATTTCATTAAAACATTCATCGTTTATTCATCGTTCATTTTCTGAACCACTTATTCCTAATTAAGGTCGCGGGGAGGCTGGCGCCCACTGTCGAAGCCCAAAAGCTTTTAAAGCTAAATGTAGGTAAAGTGACTGAAGCTATACAATACACCCTAGATTACCAGTGTTTTACACGTACACTTAACTTATATTAAACTCTGACACTCTGAAAAACTGCCCATAGAACAGCAGCCTTGCAGTTCCAAAAATCTTTATAAAATAGAACTATTTCATAGAGAACTCAACCAATCTCAGAATCACAATCACACTCTCTAACTAATCCTACAGGAGCGTTCAGACAGGCAGATACAGTGACCTAATTACTTTTTCAGGTATTTTGTCTGCACTGAAAAAATACCTACATGCCACTGATCCGGAACAATCATCCATCCATTCCAAAACAATCATTCATCCATCCATTCAACCTGCCCATGAAACATGCATGACTCAGCTTCCATAAATCATCGACTTGCACAGATTAATGCAAAGGATTTTCATAATGAATTATAAAATATGAGACAGAATGAAGGACGGCACGGTGGCGCAGCGGTTAGCACATCCGCCTCACAGCAAAAGTACTGGGTTTGATTCCCGGGCTCGGATCGTTTCTGTGTGGAGTTTGCATGTTCTACCCGTGCTTGCAAGGGTTTCCTCTGGGTATACCGGTTTCCTCCCACAGTCCAAAAAAATGCACAGCAGGCTGATTTGCGGTTCCAAATTGCCCCTTGGTGTGAGTGTGAATGGTTGTATGTGTGTTGGGCCTGCAATTGCCTGGCGAGCTGTTCAGGGTGTACCCCACCTTCACCCGGAGTCTATGGTGGCCGGGAAGTGCAAAACAAAAATACATTTTAAGAAAACAAATATACATTTTAAGAAAACAAAAATACATTTTA
>JBCNYH010000026.1:35744644-35773917 GCA_039654325.1 Tandanus tandanus
TGCTGTCTCTGTGCTATGATGGGGCCTAAATCCTGACTGATACATTTCATGAATGTTATTCCTACAAAGATATGAATATAACTGCTGCGCTACAGCTTTTTCTAAGATCTTGGAGGTAAAAGGGAGGTTTGATATTGGTCGAGGTCAGGTTTTTTAATCAGAGGTTTGATAACTGTATAGGTTGTAATGATTTCGGGATGCCCTTGTTTGACACAACCCAGACATTGGGGTCACACAAGCCAGTGTCTACTCTTAATGCCAGTCCCAAGCCCGGATAAATGGGGAGGGTTGCATTAGGAAGGGAAACCAGTGTAAAACATGTTACACATCAAACATACAGATTAGGTCCTTCAAGTATGAACTGCTGTGGCAACCCCCAGTTGGAACACCCGAAAGAAGTAGTAGTAGTAGTGCATATTTAAACTGGTGCTACGTTTAGGTGGTACAGAATGAGCTCTCATAACTCTGCTCTGTTCCTCAGGTGGAAAAGACGGCGAGAAAGAGGAGAAGGAGCTGCCGTCTCTGGATCATTTCCTGTCAAAGAACACGAGTGAGGATAACGCATCATTCGAACAGATCATGGCTTTGGCGCAGGATAAGGAGAAGCTGAGGAATGCCTGGCTGTACGAGGCTGAGAGCGAGTTTAAGCAGGTTAGCACCACCTTAACTTACGTGTGTGTGTGTGTGTGTGTGTGTGTGCACATTGTTTATTTATAAAGTTGTTATTATTATGTTGCAGAGACGAGAGGAAAATCTGGCTCTTCCCTCGTCTGAGACTCAGGCTCTGGAGTGTGTGAAGGCCGGAGTAGAGACATGGGAGTACACAGCGAAAAATGCCCTCATGTACTACCCCGAAGGTGAAATGCACGCATCACACAAACACACACACAAATACACTCTTCATATGGCTCTTTATGTAGTGCTGTGACACAGTGTTTGCACCTTTCTAATTCCCTTTTGTTTTTAATAAACAACAATAGAGGAAATCTGTAAGGGGGCAAATAATTTTTACAAATACTATGCTTTTAATCTGTGTCTCTGCCCATCCTTTTGCTTACACAATGTGCCCTGAAGCTTCAGTCGATGAGTTGGGTTCATTTTGAGAATGTTGTCACGATTCTGCAGTGTTATTGGGATGATAATTGCCGAACCTGTATTTACACGATGTGTGTGGATCCATGAACAGGTGTGAAGGACGACACGGCGTTCAAGAAGCCGAGAGAAGTTTTGTACAAAAACACGCGCTTTGACGTGGACCCGTTCTGTAAAGCCCTCAACAAATCACAGATCCAACAGGCGGCAGCTCTCAATGCTCAGGTAGCTCCACCCACCTATCGAGAACCCTGCCCGCTCTTACACATTGTCATACGCATCAGCTCCATTTGCTCCCATACACACCTTCATACGCAGGGAACACTCCTCTGTGACAACCTGTGAAATGTAGCTCCGCCCACTCTCATACCGTCTGTGTTCTGATTTGTGTGTATGTGTTATTTGTGTTCAGTTTAAATTAGGAAAGGTGGGACCAGACGGAAAAGAGCTGCTGTCACATGAGTCTCCTAAAGTTAACGGCTACGGTTTTGTGGGAGAGGCTTCACCTGCACCAGGTAAGTTACAGCACACTTACTAACACTCTCACCTGCTGTTATGTGCAGTGTTCCTAATGTGTTTTTTATGGTGTGGCAGGTGTATGTGAGTCTCCCTTGATGACATGGGGAGAGATTGAGGACACGCCCTTCAGATTGGACGGCTCAGACACACCGCTCGTAGAGAGGAGCCATGGCCCGGCATTTAAGGTGATAAAAGATAACACACACTGCTGCAGTAAATCGTACTGATGATCCTAAAGCTTATTGTTACACATAACATGGCAGTGTATGATGCTCGAGTGTTTTAATTATTCATTTGCCGCTGTAAGAGTGCAGAGTGTTACTGTACTTATTATATGTTGTGGTGTGTGTGTTTAGATCCCTGAGCCTGGACGCAGAGAGAGACTCGGCTTAAAAATGGCCAATGAAGTGGCTGCTAAAAACAGAGCAAAGAAACAGGAAGCTCTCCGTAAAGTTACAGAAAATCTTGCCAGGTATGACACACACACACACACACACACACATCCTCATTATCCAACTGACCAAGGCATTATACTGCCATAATAAAAGCATTCAAGCACTTCATGTTGTCATGGTAACAGTACATGCACACTGATTAAGATTGGGTGATAGCGTGAAAGTGCATGCTTTCGGATATTAACGGTACAGAATAGTATGTTCTTTATATTTTTGTATCTTTGTGTGGGAATCAGTTATACGTACGCAGTGATTTGGTTCTAAAGTAGCTCTCTAGCCATTTGCCTGGAAAAGCAAGCCAGTTCTTAGAGCTTTCACAAGTTTAACTAATAGTACCACCATAACTGGATCACTATGGTGTAAAAATGGACATCAGACTCCTGCTGATGTGCGTATAATTACTTCCTAAAGTTTCTGACTCCTCCATGTATTCCTTTTTTGTGTCTGTTTTTCAGTTTGACTCCAAAAGGTTTGAGTCCAGCAGCTCTGTCTCCAGCTCTGCAGCGCCTCGTCAACCGCTCGTCCAGGAAGTACACTGATAAAGCCCTACGTGCAAGCTATACCCCTTCACCCTCTCACAGAGTGACAGGAACCAAAACTCCTCTCAGCCACTTAGATTCCTTACACACACCGACACCAGGCAAAACCCACACACCAGCCTCACATGACCCCGCCTCCATCACAGACAATCTGTTACAGCTGCCAAAGAGGAGAAAGGCATCTGATTTCTTCTGAGGATATCACGAAAAGCACAAAGGACATTATACCCACAATCTGTTTCCTGCTTTGGATTTCTGAGTCTCATCGTCTTTAGCAGTTCAAAGTGTAATGGTGATTAAAGTCTTTTTTTTTTTTTGTACAGTTTAGCAAAAATGTTAATTGTTTTATTTTTGGTTATCGTTAAACTGGTTAAATATGAAAAGATTTTTGAACAACCGAATGAGTGAGAATAATATTCATTTGTGGCCTGCACTGTTTAATGAGCAGTAGAAATTTTGAACAAAAGGTCTCAACTTTTAAGTTTATAAAACTAAAATCAAAAATAGTGGTACAGTAGGGGTCTATTCTTGTATGCAAGGTACAATCTGCAGTAATGTGCTGTCTGGGGCTTGTTATTGGACTTCATGGCAGCAATATGCCCCTATTTAGAGCCAAAAAGTCACATGCTTACAAGCAATAGCCCATATGGAAAATACAAACAAGTACCTTCTGACAAGTTTATATAAGAGATAAATAAGACTCAACAGTGGTGAGAAAACATGATTAAACTTCATATTAGATGTTTGATTTACTGCTTTTATTTGCCCAGTTGGTGCCCTTTTAGTCAATTATGACTATATACAGTACTGTGCAAAAGTTTTAGGCACCCAATTTTTATTAGTATATGCTTTGCTATAGATTTTTATTTTTTTTAATTTGTATATTAGCAAGTTAGTACAACCAAACATTAGTTTTCAGCACAAAATGAAATGCTAATATGTCAATAAAGAAAGCAGCATATGTATAAGAGACCACTTTTCAGACAAAAATATAATGAAGGCTGCTGCGATTTACATGCAAATAAAGAATCAAGTGTGACAGTCAACATTTCCAGGAGAACTGGGGCTGGTTCTGTAAGATACCCGGTAGATACTGTACACAAAGGAATGGTGTAGAACAAAGATGCCTTATATTTATATATAAATACTGACATTGAATTAAAGATCTCTACATAAAAATTCTAGGAAGCACAGTAAACAGTCATAAATGAAAATAATTCAATATCAGGTGTGATGACTTTTTGTTTAAAAATAGAATAGCATCAGGTTCAGTTTGTGCAGTTTTACAAGTACAGTATCTACCGAGTATCTTACAGAACCAGCCCCAGTTCTCCTGGAAATGTTGACTGTCACACTTGGTTCTTTATTTGCATGTAAATCGCAGCAGTCTTCATTATATTTTTGTCTGAAAAGTGGTCTCTTATACATAATATGCTGCTTTCTTTATTGACATACTGTACTAACTTTTTTTAAAAGTAACATTTCATTTTGTGCTCGGAAACTAATGCTTGCGACTCTTAAGTGTCTTTGTTCTAACTTGCTAATATACAAATTATAAAATAAAAGTCTATAGAAAATTTTTATGCTTAAAATAATAAAAGGGTGCCTAAAACTTTTGCACTGTCCTGTGTGTGTGTGTGTGTGTGTGTGTGTGTGTGTGTGTGTGTGTGTGTGTGTGTACATATATGTATGGATATGTAATACATACAACGACCCGCCACCAATTTATTCATTGGTAGCGCACATAGGAACTGTTGAAACGGAACTAATGTTTTAACCATTGTTCCTTCAGGATTCTCTAAAGCGGGAAACTTCCGCCTAACTTCCGATTGGTTGCCGCTGATTCGCATCGTAGAATATTACCATAAAATAAATTGATTTCAACATTTTTTTTCTGACACCTCTGCCGCTCAGAACACGCCGGTAATGTTCGCGACGCTTCTCATAACAGAAAAGAAATACTTTCAGAGAAAATTAATGACTTTTTACTGTTTTTGAAGCTCCCACTTTGTTCATACCATCAGGAGAAGCTGCAGCCACCTCTAGGTCCTGAAGCGGACTCGGTTGCTAGGCGACCACTCCAAAGTATTTACTGCTACTTACTAGGAGAAATATATGATGTATTTTTAATAACAAAATATGTGCTTTGTTCTTTTTTCTTTTTTTTTTTTCCCCTCCAGACTGATATAAGTAAGGAAAAACTCTTTTGACCAAGTAAACATATGTGATTTATGATTTTCACTGCATCATTTTCATTAATTACACCATTTACACACACACACACATTACCATGTGCAGTTTTTTTGTTCCATTCTCTGGATACAGTTTTTTTAAAGCTATATTTTCTGGTATTTCTCTGAGTAATCTAAATTCCAGGTGAGAGAAGATGCTTGACCTGTCTTTTTGAGAAGACCTTGTAAACACTGAACCCATCCACCTTCTCTATCGATATTTGGATCTTTCTTTCACTGTGTTTATGTGAGGTTTGTTTTGCTTGAGCTGCCCTTTTAAGTGTAAATTAAGCAGAATACTTCAGAAACTGCAAAATGTGCAGCTTATTTTTAATAAATTAGAAAGAAAAGGGAAACTGGAAACACAAACCCTCCTGAATGTGTGTGTGTGTGTTTTCATGGTGTGTTATTTTGTATGTTTCACCTGTGAACTAATAAACTGGCAAACATATGTTGCAATCTCTTGTAAGAATGAACTCTTACCAGTAAACTGCACGTGTTTTCAGTTTATTTTGCCATTACAATAAGATTTTATTATTATTTATAAGTTTATGAATTAAGATTGAACAGGTTCACACTGTTGGCTGAAATGTGAGGGGAAAAAACAGTGCCATTACTTCTGAACACCAAGGTTCCAACTGAAGGTATATTTCTACTGATTCTGTGTGAAACCAAAGAGAGATGCAGGCAGTGCAGTGTGTAATAAGAAAGAGACACTAGTATAGAACTAAAGATACTTTATTAATTATTTACATAAAAGTTCTCAAAAGAGTAAACTATATCCCAAACATTTTCCATGCAGTAAAGGTCAGGACTCTTAACTCTGTGGTGCTGATTCATGTGTGGAAATAATTCCTTGTGCTCCCTGAAACACTCTTTAACTATTTTAGCTGACATTTATGAAATTAAAGTCCATTGTGAGATCACCTGCTTATTCAGTATATTCAGGTTATCAGCTGATTTCATTTTATTGCCACATTATGTTGCTGAGCCTTGACCAGACCAACTGAAGCAGTGTGAGATCATAGCACCGCCCTCAGAGGCTTGTTACCCAACCGATGCTCTGGAACTGGGTAAAATCTGTATTAATCTGACCACATGACCTTTCTCTGTTGTTCCATTGTACAATTATTATGCTCCTTGGCAAATTGAAGCTTTTTCAAAGTATTCCTTTTATTCTCATTTTTCTAACTATCAAATGATTTGCTCATGGCGATATAACATTTCTGTCCCTATCCTGGGAGCTTTCAACACTTTGTATGTATGAAAATGTTCTTTCTTTCACTATTAAATGTAGCCGTGAGTTTTACTGTCAATTTTTTCACAATTCTATTACACTCAGTCAAGATTTTTTTCTGACTACATTTTTTGCACAAAGTTGACGATTCACCATTCCATTCAGGTTTTAATAAAGCACTGGACAGTTTTTAACCCAATTTCAGTAATTTCAGCAATTTCCTTAGTTGTCGTCTTTGCTTGATGTAGGTCAAGAATTTGCCTTAGTAATTTACACAGTAACATATCTTCCAGGGCGGCACTTTGGCATAGTGGTTAGCACGTCTGCCTCTCAGCAAGAAGGTCCTGGGTTCAAGTCCTGGGCTTGGCAAGGACGTTTCCGTGTGGAGTTTGCTTATTCTCCTTGTGCTTGCGTGGGTTTTCTCCCGGTACTCCGGTTTTCTCCCACAGACCAAAGACATGCGCCTTAGGTTTAATAGCTGTTCCAAATTGCCCCTAGATGCGAGTTTGAATGGTTGTGTGTGTTGGCCAGAATTGGCTCTAGCCTCCCCATGGCCTTCGTAGGATAAAGTGGTTCGGCAAATCAAAGAATGAAGATACTTTCCAACACCATAGACATGTGGCACGCCTCCTGACATGAACGCTTTGAAAACTGAGAAGCTACTTACTTACTCAATGCTTACTTACTCAATACTTACTCAATCAGTTAGGGTTAAAATAATTATTGCCAGCAGAAAAATAATAATCACTGCAGTAATAATAGAAATAAAATGTTCTAAAAAAATTAAGAGGCTTTTTTTTTTTAAACTAAATATAGGTTGGTTTTATAATGCTGTCAGTGTGGGGTAAAACAAATAGAACAAAATAAAACCCAGCAGGTGGGGTTACAGGCATGTGGTGAATGTTGTGCATCTGTTCAGTGTTGCTTGAAATACAACCTAAACGCAGGAGGTTAGGGTTAATAGTCCATTAGCTGTTATAGTTTTAATGGTTAGGATTTGGGTTAAATGCTTACTTATTACTTAAAAAATTACTTATTACTAATATGTTGAAGACTCCTGTCTACTTAAGCTAACCTTGGACTTTGGGCTTAAACATCTAATGATATATAGATGAGTTTATAACAACTGTGATAATAATAAGGATGATAATTTGTGTGAATAATTATCATAAATTCCATTATCATTGTTATTATAGTTACTGTTGTTGTTGTTGTTGTTGTTTGCTTGCTTATTTATTTATCTATTTATTAATGCATCTAAACCATATATAGCCGGTTCATTTAAACCTCCAACAGAGATCTCTGCTCTGATTGGCTACAATACACATCCGAACCCCGCCCCTCGTCTAAAAGATGATTGGTTGCGTTGTGGGAGCGAGTTCTTTTTCTGATTCCTGATTGGTTGTGCGCCTGGTCGGGATTGTTTTGATCGAGCGATGCCTTGTCTGTGAGGAGAGAGAGCGGCCATTTTGTTACAGTTCGGTTGTAAATTTGTTATTAAGGCGAAGAACAACAACAAACTCTGACACTATGTGATGCCACATGCTCTTTATTTTAAGTAGCACTCGTGGTTAGAGTCGGAGTCGTACCTGTGTGAGTGTGTGTGTGTGTGAGAGAGAGAGTGTCTGTGTGAGTTTATTATGAAGGAGCGAGCAGGGTCTGGCTGGGAGTCGATGTGATCCGCACAGAGCGTTCCAGTGCTGACGGAGGTCGCTTTCTCCTGGACATTTTCTTCTCGGGGTCGCTGTTATGAATGGAGGATAAATAAGAATACTAATTATAATAAATGGTGGCGACATCTGACCGCAGCTCTCCCCGCCTCCTCGTCGCTCTTCTCTCCGTCCTGACGCTCACGGATCCGCCGCTGACCGGTAAACACAGCACGCTGATCACTGACACTAACCGCCGAGGACACATGCTAGCTTTCACACAGGATTAGCTGCTTATTCACTCACTGGACTTACATACATCACGTGTTGTGATCTTAACCACTCTGTGATCAACCAGCCAGCATTGTTTAACACCACATGTATGTATTTTTAATAGTTTAAAACGATAAAGCTAATGTAGCCACCAGGCTAACTGCTAAAGCGGCCTGCTACCTTACTGAGGTCTCTGTTAGCAAATTTGAATGACTTTAAATGACATTTCTACTCAGTAAGAGTGATATCACTGACAGACTAGACATTTCAAACAGTATGGGGTTTTAATATGAATAATTTATATAAACACTGATAAAAGATACAGGTCAGAGAGCTGTCAATGGTGCTGAAACTAGCGATATGAACACCTTCCGGTGTGATAACTGCTGAATGATACTACTAGTCAATATATTTACATTTACAGCATTTGGAAGTCGCTCACCTTATCCAGAGTGACGTACAATTATCATTTTTATACAACCGAGCAATTAAGGGTTAAGGGCCTTGCTCAAGGGCCCAACAGTGGTGATATTGGGGATTGAACCGCTGACCTTCAGATCAGTAACCCATCACCTTAACCAATAAGCCACCATCAAGGTATAGGTTCTGCTTACAGGTTTGTGTTTTTTTTTTTGTTTTTTTTTATGCAGTGTCATAGCAACCTAGAAGTGCAGGTTTATCAGTTTTGTACACGATAAACCCAGTACATGGTCTTGTCTTTTGTTTAAAGCCACGTTCACTTATCGCCCATCGCTTTACCGCTGACCTGCGCACAAAAATCACTTATTTTACACTATGGAAGCGAATGGGAAACAGTTTCAGTCAATCAGTGGTATGGTCGTTGTCACTGGTATAGGTGTATGCATAGGCTAATGGAAACGGCGTACAAGACAAACTTTTATTCAAGATTTCATGACAATTTGTGCTTTCTGGAATCCGCCGAGCTGTGAATTGTATTACAGTGAAGGCCTGGAAAATGATGCTTTCGGAGACATTCCTGCATATCTAATTTTAACAAATGAAAGTATTCTTATCCAGGATTTTCAAGCTCTTTTTATATTATCATGAAACAAGTGCCGATTCCAAGATAAAAATTCCACTTTTGTCTGCATATGTATATCACAGCCTTGTATTCTCGATTCTGGTTTGCCACTAGATGTTGATTGATTTTTTTTCTGTTGTGCTAGCTGCAAGGCATATTACAAGTTTATTTTAGCATCTTTACTCTTATTTTTTATGAAGTAACAACACATTCACAGCAGCTCTCCACAGAGCCTATAGTTTAAAATCCATCCATTATCTATACGTCTTATCTGTCAGAATCACGGGGAATCTGGAGCTTGGATGCTGTGTGAGACACAGACTGCACATTACATAGGCCTTCAGTGTTTTGCTGCTCTCTCTCTCTCTACACACACACACACACACACACACACACACACACACACACACATATATATATATATATATATATATAGTATGCATGTTAGTCCTTGGTGATATTGGTTTTTTCCTTGAACTCAGTGTTCCAGAAACATCCAATCTGTGAAATTCAGGCTTATATTTTTAGTAACTCATGAAGGTTCCAGTTATCTTATTTTGAGCGGTGGATATAACAGAGTAACTGTTCTTAAATTCAGATTGATAAATTATATAATATTTAATATATAATGATTATATAATTACAAAATCTTCCGGAGTCTTAATTATTCTTGCTTGACAAGTGACTGTTTGGTAGGACAACATTAGCATGCAAGGGGACAAATGTTCGCCCGTATAAATATACCCAGACTCTCTTACACAAATCTGGCAGACAGTGCAATAGATCTTTATTGATCCTGAAAGGAGGAGAGACCATCAGACTTTAGACCCTATAATGAAGAGACAGGAAGATGGACGTCTGGACCGACTTTATTTATTCTTTAAGGAACAGACAGAGCCGACGTTAGTGTTGTATCTTTCACATGCTGTGTTAATTTTTGTTGATAAGATTTTGACGACATTAATGAAGACAAATTGACGAACAGAAATGAGAGTTCACTGTTCAATATGTCCTGATAAGTAAACACAGAAATCACATCAATTTATAAAAAATCAATTAATCCTCATACATACTTTGCAAACTACTAAATTAAAAGAAGACTCAAACCTATACTGAACACCAGTATTAAAATGTCTCTGACAGTACGGTACATCAGGAACACATTCTGAATATAGACATAGTTCAAGGTATATTTAGGGGGAAAGGGGGATTTTTACAGCCAAATCCTTCTTCACAATCCATTACAGGCTCATGAAACTGTCTGAGAAATTATGACAGATGTTGATTTTTTCCGCCTGTTCCTGTTAGGAGTCCCAACAGCTGATCATAATAATTTAGGTATCTGTAGGGATTTTTTGAATGCTGAAAATAAATAATTTTGAACTTGTAAAAGATGGAGGGTCTTTAAAAATCCTGCTTTTATCAATTTCTAGTGGAGCACCATAAAAAAGCATCCAGGTTTCCAAATAAATGAAGGTCCTTATTGGCTGTTATGCATCACGACGCTGATCAGCCTTGCCTAAAACAAAAGAAAAAGACTACAATGTCACTTTAAACAAACTACAATTTTTAGCAAGTAACTAAAACAAATTAAACATTTTGTCTAAATGGACATTGCTCACATGCATGCAAAGTAGGTGATAGTCTTAAGTGACTCAAGGAAGTGGAAAAGAGCATAGTGGAAACATTGGTTAGAGACAGAGGAACAAATTCATGTGTTCTGACCTCAGAATTGTGTGTTTGTCTCCATACAGGGCCGCGGTTAGGACTGGCTACACCGCTGTCAGGTGAGGCTGCTACATTTACCACTTACTAGCACTTTATGACTGCTTTTGTTTTGGAACACAGCCAGTCAGATGGAGGAAGGTGCTACACACATTCAAAACTTGATACACCAGTTAAAAAAGTTTAATTATTGTCAAACACATGTCAGTCATGGTACTGATGACACAACGCATGATAAGCTCTCTGAAGTGTGTGATTGTTCACTCAGCCCATGTGATCAACCAATCAGATTACAGGATTACATCTTGAAGAGCTAGAACCTCTGATCGGTAGATGGTTTTGAATCCCGCCTGCACTAATTCAGATTCATTTCACAGTTCACTTGGGTACTCTGTTCTCCAGTTCATAGTTAAGCTGGAAAAACATTTCACAGTATGCACAGAAGGCTGTAAGAGCCAAGCGCAAAAAGTTTACAGGTATTGACATTTAATGGTTCAGTGCCCTCTGGTGTCTGATCGGCTGTGTTCTACTACTAGCATCATGCATGTGTTACTTTTCCTTGCTAGCATGATTTTAATAAAGAATTCTTTTAACTGAGTTTAAACTGGGAATTTACAATTTCTCTCTCTCTCTCTCTCTCTCTCTCTCTCTCTCTCTCTCTCTGTTTTTCTGTGTGTGTAGAGCCGCGATGCGCTCAGGACCAGTTCGCATGTCTCAGTGGGAGGATGCAGTGTATCCCCCTGGACTGGAGATGTGATGGCTGGACCGCCTGCGAGGACAAGAGTGACGAGATGGACTGTCCTCGTATGTCCACACACAAATATCAACTGTCTTTTTTTTTTACCGGTTATTTCACAGCATTTGATCTTCTGTTGCTATCTGAGATACCTCAACATTATGTACTGAACTCCCTACCATAAATACACAGGATACGTTACATGTTATTCCGTATTTATCATTTCCTTGTATTTCTGTAGGGATGGATATACTGTATGCTAGATATTCTCTCTGGGGCTAAATCCACGTTCAGGTTATGTTATCCCTATGAGGCTTTTGTTATGTTTTTACTCTGTTAGTGCCACATTACTACAACCGTATGAAGTTTCTTTTTTTTTTTTTTGTATCATGTCCAAAGTGTGACTATGTCTTCAGCGTACATGGAAACCATACCACATCCATGTCCCTTTCTCCTATGTTTCTACTATGTTGTACAAGTTCTTACTGCGTCCACCCAATTGTGTGAGTACTTAGCGGAAACGTGGCTGAGTGCGATTGGGGTTTAACAGAAACATCCTGAATGTCTGAGGTATCTGGGAGTGTTTCTGATTTGTGGTGTTCATTGATCCTGGTGTGTTTAATGAAGCTAAAGACAGAGAGATGTTCCATTTTTAGTCATCTCTTGACAAAAGAAAACACGCCAAGATTGTTTTTAAATGTTTGTAGGATTAAATTAGCTTAAGCCTAATCATGATGCTAAATAAATTTGTCATTCACACATGCATGGATAAAAACATGCACATTCTTTTTGTCTCATTCTAACTTTGCTGTGTTTCCCTCAGCAATGAAGGAGGAGCGGTATCGATATGGCAGCGGCTTTGATCAGATGGAGGACGTGATGGGTGTGGCCCAGCCTGTGCGCTTTAACAGTAAGCCATTCTTTATGATCAGGATTGTTTTTTTCAGTATCTTTCCCTAACCATTCTGGTGACCACAAAAGATCATGGTCAATGTGTGCGTTTTTGGATTTGAGCATATGCCTGTACCCCAAATCGAGGAATGTACATATATTGGGAGCACACTAGAATGTGCATGGCCAATCACAAGGCTTGGAGTGCTTAAATCAGAGTCCCAGAGTCCCCAGGACATCAGTAGGATCCATATATCGCCACTGAAATAATATGGTGTTTAAGGAGACGCAACCAAGGAAAAGTGGCAAAGGAACAGTTCAGAACAGCATTAGAACACATCCGTATATGCTGTGAGGTATATGTGTTGAAAACTGTTTTTGTGTGTAGAAAAATGCCCGAGTGGATGGCACCACTATGAGAAGACTTCAAGCTGTTACAAGGTGTACGAGCAAGGGGAGAATTACTGGCAGGCTGGGGAGACGTGTCAGAGAGTGAACGGCTCACTCGCCACCTTCAGCACTAACGAAGAGCTGCAGTTCATCCTCAAGATCGACCAGAGAGTGTGTGAGCGCAGAGACCAGTGCAGGTTGGTGTTTTAGTGGGTTTTTACTGTTCTGTTATTATTTTCGGTGATGTTTGGGACTGTTCTCGGGAACGTTTTTGTAAATATGGCCATATTTAAACACCATGGATGAAGTTATGTAAGTATCGTTTTATGGATGTGTTTGACCCCACCCGAAGATAACAGTGTGTTAATAAACAGTAGCTAAACTAAATAAACATTGCTTCTGGAAACATGTGTTACATATGTGCTCAATAATTTATTCATAAACAGAATCCATAAGCCTGGTCCTGTGTTTCAGATTCACACACACACATGATTGGCTAAGGTCTTGTTTATTTTGTATAATCTGCTGCATGTTGAACATCTTGACCTTTTTGCTGTGTATTTGTATTGCAGTTTTTGGGTGGGGTATCAGTACGTCATCACCAATCAGAGTCGGTCGTTTGAGGGCCGATGGGAGGTGGCGTATAAAGGTCAGTTAACATGTTATCTTCTCACACTGGATAATGTAATGTATTGTGTAATATCTGTTTTACTCCTGTGGGGAAATAAATAAATATTTACCTGCAATACTAAAGATTGGGATCAAATGGTTTTGCTGGAGATGCATAACGTTGTGGGTTTACACAGATTTTTAGTAATTAATTGTATCTCCCACGAAACGTAGGGGGTACTATGTTTTTACAGACACTTCTTGTTAACCCTCTAGCAGTGCCGTTTCTTTATAGATTTATTTTATATTTATGTTGAATGGTCCCTATGGAACACCCTACCAGCCTATTGAAACTGGGTCACCTTGACATATTTTTCAAGGTCACAGAGGTCAATTCATTAAAAATTCAGTTAACAGTTGGTGGCGCAGTTGACCACTCGGTGGATACGCCTAGTGTTCTCTGGCAAGAACGCATTTCTAATTTTTTCATGTAAGAGAGTAAGTGGATTGGCAGCTGAGTGAGTAAGTGAGTAGCACCTGATATAGCATTATTGTGTGTGTGGTTGTGTTGCGGTGCATCACTGAATACACTCGTATACAGTGTGTTTCAGCAGTGTGCATTCTAATATTGATGTTTATGATGTGTGTGGGCATGTGTAGGATCTGTGCAGGTATTTCTTCCCCCGGAGGGGTTGTGGAGTGTGTCAGAGGCGAGTGTGAAGCAGGACAGTGTGTACTGTGCCCAGCTTCAGCGCTTTCACAACAGGAATATGAACGAGCGCGGTTTACACAGCTGGCACACTGAGAACTGCTACAAACCCTTCCCTTTTCTCTGCAAAAGAAGTACGTACACTCACACACAAACACACTTTTTCTCTCTCTCTGAATTTGTACTTCATTTATCTGATTGTAACTGTTGCTCTTGGACATTTCAAATACACTGTACTGCTGTCAGCCAATCAGAGCACACCATACCTGATTTATATGTGATTAGTGATTGAGTGTTATACAGATAAAAATGCATGTATTATTTGTATGTGTGTGTAGGACAGACCTGTGTGGATATCCGGGATAATGTAGTCAGTGAGGGTCTTTACTTCACGCCCAAGGGAGACGACCCGTGTCTGAGTTGCACATGTCATGACGGCGAGGCGGAGATGTGTGTGGCGGCACTGTGCGAGAGGCCACAGGGTTGCACACACTTCACAAAGGATCCGAAAGAGTGCTGCAAATTCACCTGCCTCGATCCAGGTTACCAAAACGCACACCTGAGTACTGAATGGTTTCGCTGTATGAGTAGTTTAATTGTGTATTCTTGGCTATTCAGTCAGTACACAGTCACATATGTTAGAAACTAGTTCTAGATGTTTTATTTAAATGTAGCAACAGCAAGCAGGCATTTAAGGTCAGGTTTAAATTTCTGTTTAGTTTTAATACCCCTTTTATAAATTATTATACATTATCACAACAGTACTAATTTGAACGCTAATTGTGTGTCTCAGATGGCAGCAGTCTGTTCGACTCCATGGCGAGTGGTATGCGCCTAATAATCAGCTGCATCTCGTCGTTCTTGGTGTTGTCCTTGCTGCTCTTTATGGTACATCGTTTACGGCAGAGACGCAGGGAGCGCATTGACACACTAATTGGAGGGAACTGTGAGTACACACGCACACACACACACACACACACACACTTTCTTTAATGGCATTACACAGTGAAGCTCCCCATAGAGAAGCTCATTAGCCACCACTACACCTTGTTTTGTTTTGTTTTTCAGTCATGCAAGTGTGAACAGCTTATGATTTAATTTTGGTTTTGAACCACTGCTGTGTCACTATACCTACAGGACCTTAAACACTGAGATATTCTGGACAATTGTGTGCTTCTAACCTTGTTTGGGAAAGAACCCAATATGGTTATTGTGGTCAGGTGTCCACAAACATTTGCCCGTGTAGTTTAAATTAGAGCACCAACAAAATTTTGTCATCCATTTATAACCTATACACATACTTTTGGTTATGCCATACTAGTTGTGTGTGTGTGTGTGTGTGTGTGTGTGTGTCAGAGAGCGTAGCAGTGGCCAAGGGACACATCAGTTGCTTGTTTTGATTTTCCTCTTGCTTGTTGTTGTTATTAATGTCAGTTCAGTGTGAAGAGTACATTGAATGAGCATTCAACAGAGTGATTCTTTCTCTCTCTCTTTCTCTCGCTCTCTCAGTGCATCACTTTAATCTGGGCCGACGTGTTCCTGCCTTCGATTATGGCTCTGACGTGTTTGGGACTGGTCTCACACCACTGCATCTGTCTGATGATGGAGAGGGTGGGGCTTTCCATTTTCAGGAGCCGCCACCTCCTTATGCAGCATATAAATACCCTGAGCTCCGCCCACCAGATGAGCCCCCACCTCCTTATGAAGCTTCCATCAACCCCAGCTCTCTTCTCTACATGGGACTTGGTAAATATGTACACACACACACACACACACACACACACACACACACATACATATATATATTTATGCACTTGGGAATATACATATACTGTAAAGGTGGTGATAATTTTCACCATTAATCTATCTGTCTGCTATTCTGTGCCCCCCCCAATGTAGGGCTAAATGGTACACAGGACAGCGGAGGAGGTGGAACTCTCTGCAGGACCCCTCTTCAGGCTCCACCCCCTCCCCTTGAAGAGAGGGCAGAATCTATTGACAGCAGCACAATGTTGGTGACCCCGGACACCCCCACAGATACCGATGACCTCGACCTTAGCTCCGCCCTTGATTCCACTAACACCACCTCGCTCAGTACAGTGGTTTGAGGAATGGGTGTGTTTGATTGTTGTGGGTGGATCCTCAGGAGAAAGAGGATGGGTTTCAACAATGGACTGACTGAGTGTTTGAGCTTCAGTGAGGTTAAGTGTAAATATGGCTGCTCGTTTTACTTCCTTCTTCTTCACAGACTGATAATGACAAGGGGCGGAACTTCGGCTGTCTTTCTGTCTCCTGTTGTGAATGTGTCGATGCTCCCGACCTTACGTCTTCATGACCCGCACAGCTGACGCATCAGAGTTCAGTCCTGCACATGGATGGGTTTCATGTTTTTAGATCCTGAATGACCCCTGACCTTTGACCGTTGTAAATCTTTGCCTCTCTGATTTCAGCTATTAGGACCTTGTCCCATTTAAAGGCTGTGTTCTTGCATTTACATGGTGGCGTTGAACAAACCCTTACTCTGTGTCTCATCACTCAGTTGGTATATACAGTGACGGTACGTGACCGATGGCAGCATGCAGCCATTTACATGTTGCCATGGTAATTGTATCTAGTTTTGGACCTACAGTGCATAGCTAACATTGTAGTCCTTATATTTCTTATTGTAAATCACCAGGTGCGTATACGAGCCAGCAGGCTCTCATGTTTCCCAGAAAACGTGGTTGCTATGTTTTAGTCATAGTTATCATGTGACATTATTTTCTCTGCATCCTTTTAAACTGAAGCTCTGTACAGTGTTTTGTTTGGACTCGGATTGATTGGAAATATCTCCTGTAAAGTTCTATGCCATTTTCTAAATGTTAAATTCATATACTGAAGTAAGGAAATGTATTTTTCTAACCTGCATTGACATTTACAGGGCTTTAACTAGGTGTATGCCAGCTCTCGGGTGAAGGTGTTGTGCGTGTAACAATTGTGTGTCGTTACCTTTCAAATCACATACATGGTGGCTACTCCTTCATAAAATTCTTTTGTAAACAGTTCAAGGTACGCCCCCCCCCCCTTTTTTTTTTTTAATTGAAAATGAATTCATTAAAATTTGGTAAGATTAGTGAGTTCACTCTAACGTTCAAAGCTGTCAAGTCCAAGGGGCTAAAACCCCTGTCCATGAAAGCCTACAGTGTATTCCACCAATGCATTAAGATGATAGAACTTTGTGAATATGGAATTAATTTATCTAGTTCATTCAATCAGGTACATCTCTTATAGTGCACATAATCCTTTGAGAAGGATGCAGCTTTCATGGGTAGCCCTGATAGGAGACAGCCATGTTCAGGAATGGAAGCCCTTATAAGGGAACACATTCCTTATGTGCAGCTTTGTAGAGCATGCAGCATATACAGGGGGAGCTCAAACTCTGCATTCTCCCAGTCTGTCTCTCATAGCAAGGCTTCGAAGTGTCAGCCCTGTTTCAGGCAGGACAGCGAACGGACCTGATTTAAACCAGATGCAGCGATGTGGATATTCAGACACAGCATTAAATAAGATGTTTCAGAGATACAAAAGAAGTGACGCAATAACAGAACATGAAATCACAGGTTACATGTGAATATTACAAAAATTATTACAATATTTTTAACAAACAACTATCATGGTTCAGTCGCAAATAAGTGACAGAGCTGCATGCAGTGCAGAACGCCCTGAGCCAGGGAACGAGCCTGAGCTGCAGCATGGTTTTGCCTGTCCTGTCTGAAATAGGTCAGATTCACACAATGTGTATAGAAGCAGATTATTCACTACTGTATCAGCCCTGTTTGTTTGTGTGCATGAGAGACAGACAGACTCTATTATTACGGTTCTTTCTGGGAATCTAATTAGGTACACGGCAAAAGTTTTAGGGTCCCCTTTAACTCTATGCTGAAATATGTTGTATGATCAGCTTTTAAATTCTATAATTTTGTGCAAGAACATTGAAGGAATTGGAAACCCGCTCTCAGACACTATTAAACCACCCTCTTTTACATTTTCTCCCTCTGGTTGTTTGGCAAAGACAATCCTCAGTGAAACGGCAATTTTACTGTCCCCTTTTGATCATATAATGAGCACAGTGTGTGTGGTTCAGATGGACTCTGTCGATAACAGGCATCTCCTCACAGGTTGATTTGATTTCTGCCTTTGTCATTGCAGCTCTGCATGTTTCTCTCTGCAGTGTGAGTTGTTTTAACAAGAAAACACTAATCAAATGTTTTGTGTAAAAATGCTACAACTGCTACATTTTAATGTTTAATTTCCGTTTTTAATAATGGAATTTCCTGTTTAGGTTTTGTTGCAGGGTTTTTGTGTTGTTCTCTGATGTCGATGTAGATCTCATCATCATCAGGCACAAAATAAACTTCACTGAAGGATAAGAGTAGATGGGTAGAGTGTTTATTTTATTTATTTATTTATTTATTTTTTACAGAAACCTCTGAATGAATGAAGAGAACAGGATGATTCTGAGTTTCTGTGAGTGAAATTATACACAGCCTTGATCGTTTGCTTGAGCTAAACTGATAAGCTGCAATTTCATTCAACTCCAAAAAGTTACTCTTCAATCTTGGAGGCTACCAGGTGCACAAAGAAAAAATAGCAACATAAAAGAATTATTTTTAAAAATGGAAACAAAAAGCTTTTTTTATTCTTCACATTTTGTGTGGCAGTTTTTTATTAAAAATGGAAAAACTATGAGAGAAATTAAATTTAAACTCCAATCTAGACTCT
Organism: Tandanus tandanus; assembly: GCA_039654325.1. Taxonomy (NCBI): domain Eukaryota; kingdom Metazoa; phylum Chordata; class Actinopteri; order Siluriformes; family Plotosidae; genus Tandanus; species Tandanus tandanus. Next base: position 35,763,503 of record JBCNYH010000026.1, read on the forward strand.
AAAGACTTTTTTTTTTTAAGATTTTTAAGTCAGACTGCTATTTATTAGTGGTAATGGCCACTAACATCATTTTGATGGAACTGACTTTACCTTGGTGAGGAGGCAGCTGAAAGGAAAGCAACAAATACAACAACAGCTGGTCAGTGACTGCTGGGAGAAGGGTGGCAGTGGGCTGCCTGGGGTTTCTTGTATAGTCTGTGTGGAATCTGCTTACCAGGATAGATGAAAGAATCTAAGAGCACAGAAAAGCTGTTCAGAGTCTAGGAGAGGCATGTGAGATATCCTCCAGCTGGATATGGCATGAAAGAGGGGAGATGAGCTGGAAACCAAGAGGAAAGGGGTAGGGAGCTAGCCGCCACTGCCGACCCGCTAGCCAGAGAGTGTTGTGGTTAAGGGTCGAAACAAAGGTTGGAGACCACCTGAAGACCTCTCCTCCCAGCCCAAGGTTCTTTATGTTCCTGTGTAGTATATACTAAAACAATTACTCATCCCAGGTTTAGCGAATATCAGAGATTTGTATATGCTAACGATAATGGGGTGATCTGATTGGTCCGCTATAGTGGATAATGCTTGAATCACAATAAAAAAAAAAGACTCACAGTTTGTCATGGTCACTCAGAGTAAGCGGAAACATCATTATCAAAAAAATAACCCGTAAAATCTCATTTTAGTCACACTCATCTATGTCTCTCTTCTATTCTTCACTGATTTCACCGCTCCTTCAACAACTTTTACAGTAGAACTGCCTTATTAATTTCTTTGTCTCAGCCCTCTTTAACATCTCTCACTTTCTCCCGTTCTTCCTCTCGATTGCTTTTCCTCTGGGCGGCATAGTGATTAGCGCATCCGCCTCAAAGCAAGAAGGTCCTGGGTCCGAGTTCAGGGCCGGGCAAGGGCGTCACTGTGTGGAGTTTGCATGTCCTCCCCATGCTTGCGTGGGTTTCCTCCGGGTACTCCAGTTTCTTCACACAGTCCAAAGCACATTAGGCTGATTGGCTGTTCCAAATCACCCCTAGGTGTGCGTGTCAATTTTTTTTGTGTGTGTGTGTGTGTTGCCCTGCAATGGTCTGGTGAGCTGTTTAGGGTGTACCCTGCCTTTGCCCATTGTCGGCTGAGACAGACTCCAGTCTGAGTGGGTGAGTGGGGTGAGTGAGTGAGTGAGTTGAGTGGGTGGGTGGGTGAGTGTTTCTGTCTCTCAATATTATCCCATTTCTTTGTGTCTAACCCCTTTTTTCTTTTGCCAGCTCTGTCATCCTATTATTCTGTCACTTTCTCTACGTGTAAAATTTCCTGTTATTGATGCTGTGGTTGTTTTTTTTTTTCTCTCTCTCTGCAAGCTCTAGTATTTCCTCCAGAAAAAAAAGCTAATTCATGTGTGTTGCGCATGCGCAGTATGATGAGTTTATTATACTGCCAGATTCCTCCTCAATCAAAAGAATTGAATTGAATAAACGATATTACATTAGAGCACTGGGTAATGAAAAATGTTTTGAGAAACAGCATTATCTTTAAATATGTTTCTGTACAGACTTATTAAACAGTATTGAGGACTCTCAGCAGTCTCCCTGGCACTGACAGGCTGGAGATGACAGGACCGCGGAGGATTGTGGGTAATGCTACATTCAGGACTGGCAGGCAGGCAGGTGGTGGTGAGCAGCTAAAGAAATGTGGAGGTTTGATCTGGGTGGTTTTGAGGCACGGAGTTATTAATAAAGTAGCTGTTAGACCACAGCATATCTTAAGTTCAGTGGTGTGTTTGTTTCGCTGTGCACGCGATGAGCGGAAGTGAGCTGTCTCTGCAGGCTCTGTCCTGGCGGAAGCTTTATCTGAGCCGGGCGAAGCTCAAAGCCACAAGCCGCACTTCAGCTCTGCTGTCCGGCTTCGCCATGGTGAGTAACCCCGCTTCCCTCCACAGCAGCATCACTCACTTCTTACTCCCAGCTCAGTGTTATCTTTAGTATATGAGCACATCTACACTCACAACAGGCTTGCAGGAAGAATATCAAGCTCCATGCTTCTTGTTTTGTTTTTTTAAGCTGGACAGTACAGTGTCTGTTTATAGCCTGCCAAATATTTGCATATGTCTGTATTATATTCCTAATAGCAACAAATAAACACCATGTATCTGTGATTTAATACGTACTGCACTGACAAAACCTTCTCAAATATCTTTGGCTGAAAGGTCATGGGCAATATCAAGAACATACACACATGCCACTTTATTAGGAACACCTGTATGCTGCTGCTGTGCTATCAGTTCAGCCCTGATGTGACAGCAGTGCGATGCAAATATCATGCAAATGCAGGGGGAGTTTCAGTTAATCGCATGTTGAAATGGGGGAGAGAGAAAAAAAGAAGAAGAAGGAGAAGGAGGGATCTCCTGGGCTTTTGTTGAGGTCAGGTGGGTTGTTTTAGTATCTCAGAAACGGATGATCACCTGGGAGTCTTGTTTAGGCTAACAGGAAAGCAATGCTAAGCCCCCGAAAATAAAATCGAGTAAAATATAAGCCGGAAAGACCAGAACGATAATATAAAAACCAGAAAGGAATGGGCTACAACCATAGGCGTAAACACAAGACCGGCGTTACTCGGTATATTGCGTGTATTGGGAACGTGCTGAAAGTTGTCGCCATCTTACCAGAGACTGGCTACACTCGACAACTAGGCTTTATACAAGTAAAGACGCAGGATTGAGAAATTTTACTTTGTTTTGCGTCATATCGTTATACGTGCTGGTAAAATACCATGATATAAGTCAAATTAAACAAATATTTGGACTTTTCGGGGGGCGGGGGGTCTGGAAAAGAGAACGTTATTCTGTAAACACAGTGTAAACACTTACAAGTGAAATGTTATTCCTTGCGCTTTAGAGATACTATTTCGCTTGTTGGAGCAAGTTGAGACACAACATGCAACACCCTGATCTAATCATGATGATGATAAAAACCAATCTTATTGGAATTACGGATTTTAGTCCTTGGTAATATGGCGGCCATCAAAGGCACGTCATGTGACAGTCTTGACCGGTGTTGTATTTATGTTTATGGCTACAACAGTTGAATACTACATTACGTCCCACGCCAATCAGCTGGGAGTACTGATCTGAGGCCGCAGTGGGCATAGGTTCACCCGAACTGTGCAGTTGAAGACTGGAGAATCGTCTTATGGTTCGATAAATGTACACAACCCCCCCAATTAATTTGTTCATTCATTCATTCATTCATTTGCAGAACTTTGCTTAATCCTTCAAGGCTCGCAGGGAGGCTGACACCAAACCATGACTCAACTAAAATCTGTAAAGGTTCACTTACATAAAATGCTTTGTTAAGAAAGTTCCAGATAAGCAGATAATGATTAATAATTTTCTTTTACTTGGCCATTGTTTCATTTGTCACTGTATTATAATGTATTAGCTTTTGCTGGTGCTTCATATGACTGCTTTTGACTGTTGGTCAATCAAAAAAAAAAAAAACAACAACTTTGCAGGGTTTGCCAGCTGACAACCGCTGTCCTGAACCCTAACTCCTGGTATGTGTGTGCAGGTTGCAATGGTGGAGGTTCAGCTGGATACAAGTCATGACTACCCCCCTGGTCTGCTGATTGCATTCAGTGCATGCACCACGGTGTTGGTGGCAGTTCATCTCTTTGCTCTGATGATCAGCACCTGCATCTTGCCCAACATCGAGGCCGTTAGCAATGTACACAACCTGAACTCTGTGCGCGAGTCTCCACATGAACGCATGCACCGCCACGTCGAGCTAGCCTGGGCTTTCTCTACTGTCATCGGCACGCTGCTCTTCCTTGCCGAGGTTGTCCTGCTTTGCTGGGTCAAGTTTTTACCCATTAAGCCCAAGAATTCGAGAAATGACACAGTGTCCGCTGGGGTGGCCGCCGCCATCACCTCCACCTCTATCATGGTGCCGTTTGGCCTCATCTTTATCGTGTTCGCTGTCCATTTTTACCGCTCGCTTGTCAGTCACAAAACCGATCGTCAGTTCCGGGAGCTGGAGGAGCTGGAGGATCTGACACGGCTTCAGAATGAACTGGACCACAGAGGAGAAACGTCAGCGCTGAACTCCCCGACCTCCCAGTAGAGGACACCTGGAACATCCCGAGTCTGCTTTTTAAACTACTGTATCTGTATGTATTTGGTTTTGCATGTGGATTTAAACGTATTGATGAAATCTAAAATACAACTCTGGTTTCACCAGCCTCTGTTACAGGGCACCATCCTGAGTTATTTCATAATTGTGGGGTTTTTTTGTTTGTTTGTTTAGTTTTGTTTTTACATGTATGTACATGCTTGATTTAGCATGTTTAAGCTGAGAAACCTGCTTTTTAAGGGACAAAAGTCAGAAAAACACTGTCATCCTGTTTCTGATACTGATTATGTGTGAATTACGAGTGTGGTAGTATATCATGGTAAAGGTATCGATGTTATGCTTTAACAAGGCTGTTAAGCTATCCAAGAAGTCAGTTCCATGATAAACTGAAATCCATTAGCTTGATCGTCAGTCAGGGCTTTGTATGTTGAATGTTATAAAACTAGTAGGATGACAAAATATATGAAAATAAATACTACTTATTACCAGAGGATGAGGTCATTACAGACCTCTCAATTCCAGACCTCAGCCTTGATACATTGACCTTGCAATCGTTCGGTTGATACATCAGAGCCTTGTCTGGAATTTCCCTGTACTGACCGAACTAATGAGGTTAATAAAATATGAATTATTATTCCCCCCCCACCCACCCACCCCCAATCCCGAAAGTTGATCCCTACGTCTGGTTTCATTTCGTCCAAATTGAAATGAGGCTATGCTCACTCACCCAAACGAAGCTTACATCAACAACACAACTGTTTGCCTTCTTAACTTTTGGGGTTTATTTTATCAAAAGTAAGGTTAGATGCGAGGTTAGATGGCCGAGTCCTGGTGGGCAGAGAAAAAAATACATGAATTCATTCATTTTCTGAACCGTTAATCCTAATTAGGGTCACGGGGAGGCTGGCACCCATCTCAGCCGACTCTGGGCGAGGGCAGAGTACACCCTGGACAGCTCGCCAGACCATCGCAGGGCAGAAACACTCTGACGGCTATGCAGCCTACTCTTGAAGAAAACCTGCAATGGTTCTTATACACATGCCTCTCACCCCGAGAAAAAATTATTGTGGAAATTACAGACTGCTCAACATCCAATCAGATCGTGCATACTATTGTTGCCATATGATAAATGTACATATTTACTGGCAGTCCACTTTCTTTATACTTGAAGATGTACATGTATGGGACCTCATGCTTTTTTGGGCTATCATATCTTTTTGATATGAACGTTTGTAAGATCGATACTATAAACATTGTAGTCACGCTATTGGAAAGCTGTAAAAATGCTGGAAAAGATTCTCGTAGTATTCTCATCTGTAAGCTGGTGATTCTCAGAATGCTGGAACACAGATTTCTGTGAGCACTTGATGCTTACCAGCACATGCACGGGAAAGTTGGACTTGGGACATTCCAGACACTTACTTTTTCCCCCCCCACTGTGAAATATTATGTCTCTTTACTGATCGCAGTCAAAATGCAGCATTGTTGAGACTTGAAAATTCCTGTACTGTGATTATCACATCAACAGCCCGTAAGGGCCGGAATATACAGTACTTGACACTAAGAATGCTTCTGTGCATGCATTATGGCTGCCAGGTGTAACCAGCGATCTTTTGACGCGTCCTCTGAGCACGCCAACAGAAATTAATAAGACACGTGCGTGAGATGCAGTACCAGCAAAAATTGGCTTGGCAGTGTTCCTCATCGTAATGACTCACATAATACAATGTGTGTTTCTGTTGCCATTTATCGCACCTTCAAAACAGAATCAGAATGCGAAGAATTTTTATCTTTAATGTCTTTCTTTCCTCAACTCGCAACATGGCGGAAGCGGACGTTAGTTTCTGTCTGTGACGTTTTTACGCACTGCCTCCTGGTGGAATCCTCCAGATTTACAATTATACACACACACACACACACACATATAAATATATATATATGCATATCACCATTGTACGCAATTGGATGCATGTAGCGTCAAGTATATCCCAGTCCTAGCAGGAAAAATGAAGCTAGTTAAAATCAGTGTGTAAAACTGTTGAAACATGTCACTGATGAGTCATCTGTAATTCACAATTATGGAGGTGTTTTATCTTATTATTCTGTGAATCATACAGGGATCAATAATGGTGTGTTGAGTGTTTTGTGTAAACACAACAAGCATCAAACTGCAAAAAAGACTGGCAGTTCAACAGAGTCAGCAACTCCTAATATCAACCACTGTATAATTAATTATTTGAGTGCCACTGCATGGACTTGAGATTCATCACAAGGCAAACCGTATAAGGTTGAAAGATGTACATTATTTTTGCTCTTCCTCTGTAGACGTAATGACTAAAACCATTTTATAGGTAAATGCTAAGTTTATTTTAGTAACTGCTGTTATTTTTAATACAATAGCTCTCTAGTTTACGTTCTTTTTACTGATGCCCTCAGTATTCTGTAATTCTGAATATCAGTGCCAAAATGTGACTGTTATTAAATCTCAATATTACAATATCACCGGTGGTTTGTACAGCAAAAAATATATCATGATACTTGACACTGTTTTGCTATATGGTGAGTATTAAAGTGTTCAGGTTTGACTAAGTGCCAGCAAAGTTGCAGTTGAATATAAAAACATATATATTAAAGAAAGGAAAGGTTTTAAAGACACAATCAGATTAGGAGTAAAGCGGTGTCCACAGAGGAACTGATGAGCGACAAACGAAAGCTATCGTAGCCAGCTCTGATTGCCTAGGTAACCCTCTTGCATGTTTCCGGCTTCCAAATGTTTCTGAGTGAAACCGAGAGTATTGAACAGCTAGCTTCCTACAGGATGTATAGATCAGTGAGCAGTATCTGTTTAGTTCACTAATAAATATCTTATATTGTCATTAGCTTATATTATTTTAGGTTTTATTACCTTACATTACCATAACAAATAGCTTATTATTAGTAGTAGTAGTAGTAGAAATAGTATCATGTGGCAAGCATTCAACGGATGCTCTTGTGCCTAATAAATCTGGAAGAGTTAAACGTATATAATTAAATATACACTCACAGGAAATAACACCCATTTAGGAAACATGGACTGGAGTATCCTGTTTCCAGTCATTATCCTTGATGTAGGTCGAATTATTAAACTCGTGTTCAATGTTTTCCTAAGGAAAGACCTTTTGGGAACTCATTGTTTGGCAGCATCTGTCAATCAACAGTGTCTTTAAGCACTGATGGGCGGACGCTTGAGCTGCATCATGTAAACGTTCAGCTCAGTTCGCTGGCTTCCACTGAGTTTACATGGTCACTTGTCGCTTAACGCTTCCTGTGTGGACGCCTCTTAAGGAACAGTGGAGTTTGTGAATGTTATAAAAGTGCAACCTTTATACAGATGTGGTTGGATGTTTATATGCACTCTTCATGGACATGAATGTCATGGCAGTATTGGACTTTAAGGATTTTTTTTTTTTTTTTCATTCTTTAGCGAGAATGATTGTATAACACATCCATAACAGAAAAAAAAAGTTGGAAATTGATGCAAAATTGTACATACAAAAATCAGCACAGGGTAAAATTTATATATGTAGCACATTTAATATTTGGTTGAATGTCCTTTCGCAACAAGAGGCCTCAACAAGATGCTTTTGGTAGACTTCAGCAAGCTTCTGGGAAGAATTCTGTTTAGATATTTCACCGCTGTTCTTGGTAGAATTCACTTAAATGTGTTGGTTTCTTGGCAAAGACACTTTTAAGCACAGGCGACTGTTTCCGACAGGTCAGGCTATTCTAAACTCTTAGGGTTAGCTTGCTTTATTCATTCCACAACCGGCTCTGGTGTTCGTTTGTTATCACTGTCTTGTTGGAACACTGAGTTGTGTCCAAGTTACAATCATCCAGCAAGTGGTTTGAGGTCATGCTGAAGAATTGCGACGTCATCCTCCTCCTTCTACTTTACTGTTCCGCTGGCAGCAAAGCAACTCTAGAGCATGATGCTACCACCACCATGCTTAACAGCTGGTACAGTGTTCTTGGGGTTGAATGCTTCACCTTTACTCCTCCAAACATACCCCTGGTCACTGTAGCCAACATTTCCTCGGGAAGGCTTTCTCTGTATTGATGCGGTCATCTACAAACTTCAGTCAAGCTTCAAGTTTTCAAGCAGGGGCTTCTTTCTTGGATGGCAGCAACAATCGGAACCAAGCTCCTGTCACCAGAGGGTGACAGTTTGGTTCTTCTTCCAGACCATGGCAAAGTGGCTACACCTTCCATTAACTTGTTTAAAAATGCCTCCAAGAGACATTTCTTACCGGATCTGCACTGAGCTCCTTGGACTTTTTCCATTGTTCTGTTTCATTATTGGTCAATCCGTTGTGTGTTGTCAAACAAAACCGTTTTATGCTGGCACAGAGAACATGGTCAGAATGTTAAGCGGCTTTGAGGCTAAAAGTGAACAGCAAATGAAAAGACGTTTCGTAACTTTTAGCACCGATGGATGAATTAATAATCTAAGTGGATGTAGGTACAATTTTGACCCTGTGTTGATTTCAGAAAAGCCGAAATAAATTCAAACCTGTGCAGGGAGCAATTATTTATTTCTATTAAAGAATGTTGTACAATCATTCTACTCCAGAAAAAGAATGGTTCAACAGAAATCATGACATCCTAATACAACCATGACATTCATGTCCATGATGTGCACACACATATACATAAACTTATGACCTCAGCTTTGCATATAACATTATGTCATATACATGACATTGCCCAGACCTGCTTGCTAAGTCTTTTTCCTTGTATTATGGTTAATTGTATTTCCTAAAAAATGACTATATTATAAAAACTTTAGTAGGAGTACCAGCCGTCTGCCTTTTTGGGGTGTTTACCTACAAATTTGTATAAAGAGGGACTGTGCCGTCATCACACCACAAAAATCTGAAAGAACATGCTTACGTTTTATGGTTAAATTATGTATATGTATAACAGTATCATCACACGCCTGACTGTCATTATTCCCCCATCACTGACCTGAGCCACATTTTATGCGCACTGAATGTTTACATCTTTATAATAATGTACCAAATACTTTCGATTTATACCTCCAGTCTGTAGTGATTTCTAATTCAGCTTAATGAACAAAACTGCATTATTTATTTACATTACCTCTGTCTGAAGTTATCTGGGCTTTCAATACCACTTAAAGCACTTCGTCTGTCCTTTTCCCTTCATTCTATCATTAGTGTGGCAACACCAGCTCTATTTGACAAGTTGACTTGCTACGTTTTTATTGCTGCAGAGCAAAGTGTCAACTTGTGCTTGATATAAGATTCATTTACCATTAATAACATTTCAAGAATTCATTTTATTTATCTTTTTTATGTAATTAAGACTGAATAGTTTAAGTTTTTTTCATTTTAGATTACAAACAACACCTCGTTTGGTGTGTAGCATTGGTGGTTCAGTGGTTAAGGTTCTGGGTTACTGATCTGAAGGTTGGGGGTTCAAGACCTTGTACCACCAGTCTGCCACTGTTGGGCCCTGAATCCTCAACTGCTGTATAAAGAGATAAAAAAAAAATGCAAGTCACTCTGGATATGGGCGTCTACCAAATGACATGAATGTAAATGGTGTCATGTGGTGGTTTTATGCTTTAAAGGTACAGTGTGTAAAGATTAGCAGCATCTAGTGGTGAGGTTCCAAATTGCAATCAACTAAAATTTAATTCCCGACCCCTCCCCTACGAAGCCTCCATGATTCTGGGCTACTGTAGAAACATAGTGGTGTAAGATGGCGTCCTCCATCAAAGAGAACCCAATCATCATGTAGACATAAACAGCTTATTCTGAGGTTCTAAAAACTCCAAACATATTTTTGTTAATGTTTACAGATTAATGAAAGCATATTTATTGATGATAGACTTTATTTTTGCATATAGATCCTTCCAATTGTTACACACTGTACCTTTAATCTGTTGTTCTGATCTGTTTGAAACCATGGTTCATCCCATTGTGGTAAAGAAGCATTAAAAACAGTATTAGAACGGCACACAAAGCTTAAGCCAAAGGTTTGTTGATGAGTCTTACAACTTCAGAATAACTGCTTTAATCACACAATGCTTTCATTTTGATGTGAAACTGTGGCCACGTGGCATCGCCATGAAGTTTTGTGATTTATTTATTTTATATTTTTTGCCAAGCACAGAGTGTGTCTAAATGGTTTACAAAAGCAGTGTTTGTAATGTGTTTTGTATGATTGGAGGCCCTTTAAAAGTCTGAATGAAGTAATAAAAAGGAAATATACAAAAACATGCATCATAAAGCATTCATTTTATATATA
>JBCNYH010000026.1:35779923-35790396 GCA_039654325.1 Tandanus tandanus
TTCTGCCCTGTGATGGCCTGGCGAGCTGTCCAGGGTGTACTCTGCCCTCGCCCAGAGTCGGCTGAGATGGGCACCAGGCCTCCCCGCGACCCTAATTAGGAATAAGCGGTTCAGAAAATGAATGAATGAATAATGCAGCATTGTAAACAGATTATTTTGAGGAAAATAACACATAAGGCAATTAGGAATATATATATTTTTGACCATCATGCTGGTTTTTTTAAACACAGAAATACCTGCAGATTTTCTGAGAAACAGATGAGAAACATTTTGAGACAATGCTGCCTCATGGTTACTTTTTATGAATGTATATCTGTTGGAGGGTCAGTGACCGTTTACATATCAGTTAAGATATTCCTGCAGGATTTATTTTTACGATATAAATTACAAACAGAGATTTTGTACTTTTCTATATTAAAATGCTCCTCTATAATTAACAACCTGCTCACTTGGTTGCTTTACACACTCGTTTTAAAGTGTACCGGTATTGGTGGACGCTTATTTAAACATAAATGACCATAAATAGCACAAAACTGGGTCATTTTATCCCCTGGATTACTAGTGGAGTCTGAAGCTAGGGTTAGGCGGTACCAGGCTGGAACAGCCAATAAGAAAGGCCGCGTCTCTGGGCATCATAGAGATATGTCTATGCTGGGCATGCCTTGTGTCGCAGCACTCGCGCGCCCTTTAAAATCAGGCGTGTGCTGGTGTTGCCGGAAGAAACACCTATATATATATATATATATATATATATATGATCGTTTTAAACAGCTAATAATACAAATTCACTACAGGTACCCCAATCACACTGCATTGTGTTTTTTTTTCATCCATGTGCCTAATATTACTACTGCATTTAAAATATTGTTAAATTTTGTTTGATATTCTTGTGTGTTTATTTACTTATTTTATTTGTTCGTCTGTTAAAAAATAAACTGAACAAATATTTATCTTGGAAAGTTAGTAAACATAGTGCGCATGCGCGCCACTACTCCAAACGGGTCGGTCAAACGCATGCGCATGGAAAATACTGCGCATGCGCGGTGATGACTGTCCACAAAGGGGAGAAAGCAGGTGAGCATGGCAGTGGGTACAATGTCGCTGGAGAGATGTCGGAGTGAATGGGACGAAATAGAGAAAGAATATCAACAGCTGCAGGTTTGGACGTTAAATAATTTATTCTTAGACTGTGACATGGAAGTTTAAAAGAGTAAGGAGGAGGGTAAACTTTGTAAAACACGATTTGTTAAACCTCGACTGCTTACTTAGCGTTGGAGTGAGAGCTAGCACAACCGCTAACATTGATGTGAACACTGATTTCACTTAGAAAACAAGTTTACCTGTCCTTTCCGCTATTTATTCGTGTTTTTTTATTCTTTGTGAGGCACTAAAATACCCTTGAGATTAGTGTTGTTAATCTGAGAACGATAATAAGGACAATAACACCAAAACAACAGCATCGTTTTATCAAAACAGTGTCAGCATGTGTGTGTTTGTATTGTTAATAATGATTTATCTGACTGTGATTCAATCAAACACCAGTTAGAGAATTTACGAAGTTTAATCAATAGACTGTCAACATTAAATGAAGTTAACGGGATTGTGTAATGTAATCAAGATAACTAATATCGGTCTCTTGGCAAATATCTTGTTAGAGTATCAGTTTGAGTCTGTTTCGATAATAATAATATAGTAATAACATAGTAATAACTATTATAGTATATAGTATTATTAGAATGATTGTTAGTATTATCATCAACACATAGTTTTCCAAGTTAATTTATTCATGATGAGAAGTCTATATTATAAATGTTATAAAGGATGAGTATAATCATTGTTTGTGTGTGTTTAGGAGACCCATAAGGTGTACCGGCAGAAGCTGGAGGAGCTCACACACCTGCAGGCGATCTGCAGCAGTGCCATATGCAAACAGAGGAAAGGCCTTAAAGGGCTCGTGCATACACTTCATAAGTATGTGGTTTTTTGTTTTTGTTTTTTTTTCAAACGAGTTTTTGTACACACGTGAGCTGCATGAGCTGATTATCATTTGTAGTCACAGAGTACAACGCAGTAGCGGCACAATCTGATTGGCTCATGATAGCAGGATTATGCATTATGCATTCGACAAGCGTGGGATCACGGTTTGCCGTGATTACCGGATTCTGAAATCCTGCCAGTTGAACAAAATGTTGTCCCCCCAAAAAACACAAAGAAAGCCATGCTGAACGGCCTTTAAAATTTTCAGGATAAAAAAGAACTTTATGCAAAGTTTGGATGAGTTTCAAAGGATGCAGTAACAGACCATGCATGATCACCATCTTTAAAAATAATGACATAAAAATCTTGTTTTTGTTTCCTTTTATGTTCCAGTGCAATACATAATGAAACAATCATTCAACTTCTACCGGCTTGGAGGATATGGCTTACTAGTCTCTTTGACGTTCCATCTCAGGGACTGTTCCACCTCGTAATAAAAGTTTAGTGTAGTACACACAATTCCCGAAGTAACATTGTATACTTCACTTAACATCTTCCAACCCACTATATTCTGTCCCCCTTCAAAAGTATTGGAACAGCAGTAACCAATGAAGAGTAACAAGAAGTCTGAACTAATCTGAAGGTCGTAGGCTTGATAGTTATTGTGAGCTAGGGATACACAACCAAATATAAATTTTTTGTTTGTTTGTTTGTTTTTTTTAATTTAAATTAGTTAAAAACATTTTGTTCCAGTACATTAGCTGATTTGAAAGACTGGGTAGTTTGATGCAAAATGCCTTATGTTCTATGTTGTTAAACATAGAAAACCTGAAACTCTGATCTCTCCTCAAAGACCTTTCAGTCTCACATACAAATTTCTGCTGTACACAGTAAAAACAAATTAATTGGCCTTGCTATCCCAGTACTTTTGGAGGGGACTGTGTTCTATTTATGTAAAGTTAAGAATATTTGCCTGTGAGTTTGAATACTGAGGATGCGTTCCACAGCCATCAATGCAATCCTGAGAGTATAAATTGCCCTACTCTTTGGTTAAGAGTTTGTTTGTTTGTTAACGGCGATTGCGGGCTGTACTAGCACATTATCGACGCTCTTTGGTCTTGAGTTCTCTGCTTTGACTTTTAGACCAACCATGCCATCCATAGGATGGCATTACTGTCTTTATTCCCTGGCAATTACAGTGACGCAAACCAATCGTAAGGGTTTGTGAGGTCATATATGTGGAAGCGGGTAGACTGTGACTTGTACGACTGTTTTGTTGGGGGGTTTTTTATTTGTTTTTTCCCCAAAACTGCATGCAATGCTGTTTTTTGATAAAACTGAGGAGATTGTTTTCATGTGTCTTTGAGCAAGCACATGTACACATCACTTGGTAGCTGTTGTGTGATGGTGAAAAAGTAGTTTGTGCTTGGGAATTGACAAGCGACCAACTGGGGAGAAAATAATATTGCCAATTCCACTACTCATAATTTTGTTAATAAGCTAGCAGTATAACATCTTGATTGAAGGACTCTATTTGTAAAGTTTATGTCGATAAATTGTGGTTTCAGATATGCAAAAACATTCGACGACAGAGAGACTCTGGACATAAATGACCTGCAGGCGCAGATTAAAGAGAGAGAAAATGTCTTCTTCGACATGGAAGCTTACTTGCCAAAGAAGAATGGGTGAGTACACCATTTCATTTTATTTTTATTTATTTATTTTTACAAATGGCCGTTTTCCCAATGAAGTCACGATTCACAATTATTAGGCTGCGTTTTTGACTGTGTGGCAGATAGACAGACATGTGACCGTGTGTGACATTTCACCGTGTGAATAGACCTCTACCCTTAAATTACCCACATGTGCACACTTTCCTAATCCAGTGTCATGTGGATAAACCTCATCACAAACAACAACCAAAAAATAATAATTTTTCTATATTTGTGAGGTGTAGCTCAAGTGGCTTTTCATTGTCAAGGGCACCGGTCTGTTTCATAATTTATTTCTACTCTGTGACAATATCTAAAGTTAAAAGCACTTGAGAGATAAAATGAAGATAAAGATGAGCAGTATTGTGCAATAGGGATAGTAGTGACACTGGTAGCTCGGGGTCATCGCAATCAGGGAGAAAATGCTGAAAAAAGCAGCTTTGTCCATTTGACAGCTGTCTTCTGTGCTGAAAGACGTGTTTGTTCTTTTTGTGTGTATGTGGGAGAGAATGTGTATGTGAGAAGTATGATTTGAAAAGCAGCAATGTTCATTGTGAATGTCTATGTGATGTGTATGTATATATCAATATCTCACATGGCTTGTGTAATGACAGTGGCTTGGACATGATTGGAAAAGCTCGGGTTGTTGTGTTTGAAGTGCAGCTGCTGTTTTTGTAACCTTGAAATCTTGCCTCATCTCCACATACATTTAGACTCTGTGTAGTGCAACTGGTTTTAAAGGATGTGGCCAGCTTTGTAACTCATCATACTGATTCTGCTTTTTTCTCCTTACATTTATTTATTAAATTTTAATTTTATTTATTTATTTTTGGGGGGGGGCGTTGTCAAACAATGTTTGAAGTATTAAAAAAATTACCAGTAGCCTTTTATTATTTCTATGTAATACATTTCAATTAATTTAAATTCACATTGGATGCCATAATCTTTCATCAGGATTTAGAGCAAGATATTAAAATGCATGTTGAAAGTCTTCTTCGCTGTATGAGAAGACCCACTGCATAAACTGGACATTTTGTAATCACTGAGTGAGCCCTCTCTTTTTCAAAATGAACCATAATTAAGATCGAGTCCGTTTCGTCCAGTAGTGTGAATATAATCCATGTTTAGTTCCTACAGAAAGGCTGTGATGTGTTCCCTTAGTCCTCATGTCCGATTTGTGCAAACTTGAGTGTTTGTGCTGCAAATTTCAGTTCAGTAGATCAAGTCTTGTTTGCATCGGTTATGGCTTTTATACTTTTATCCATGCTGATAATTATAGTAATGTGAGACACACACTAACTAGTACAAGTACGCCAGCGATTAACACTGAGAATTTCTCAAGAATTGTTGTATGTCATGGTAATATTCACTCCTGGAAAAACACACGCTGAAGATCACTAAGTGGGGGAAAGATCTTCACAGCGTGTGTACAGTGTTATACACCAGGGGATCCCAAACATTTTGCGCAGGCGACCTCAAATGAAAACAAGGATTTTTCATTTTGAGTTTGTAAATCAGTATTTCTGTAGCGCACAACTTTTATTCATCATCATTATTATTGCTGAACTACAACAATGTGGGTGTCAGAGTACTGAAATGGACACACAGTCTTGTATTTCTGTCTTAGTGGGGACATTTTTTAATGTGATGTATTCCCTAAGCCTTACCCTAACCTTAACCATCACAACTAGATGCCTAACCCCAGACCAAACCTAAATTAAATTTTATCCTGAAATACCCTAAAACCAAGTCTTAACCCTCAAACAGCGGTGTGAAGAAGTGAGCACCAGCCAACATGTCCTCACTTCTCAAAAAATGTCCTCACTCTGTTGGGTAAAAATGTGTTCCAGTCCTTCCTCAGTATGTAGTAAGTACATGTGCGTGCATGTGTGTGTGCGGTAATTGAATGTTAGCCTACATGTGGCTCCTACTTAGGTTTCATAGAGCACACAATAAGTATGTTGTTAGTTAGGGATATTCATAATATTGTAATAGAGAAGATCATGTTTCTCTCCACATTGGGGTTATGACCCATAGCTAGAGAACCTGTGTGTGTGTGTGTGTGTGTGTGTTCATTTGTTCTCCTACTCTCACCCCCCTTCAGGCTGGTATTTGTTCATGTCCTCACCCCATATTTCTGATGTTAAGAATAAGCAGCAGCACTGCACTGAATGACCAACATGTGAAATCTGACCTGTCTGATCACCTATAGTTTCTTTCCCAGTGACCCTCTTCATGCTTTGCTGTTCAGGCAGTAAATGAATCCTGACCAAACAAAAATCTGATCTGTTTGACTGACTGCGTCATGATACTGCAGGATGTAACTCGGTGCAGACACAGAATGTTCCAGTGATGTCTAAACTTGCCCCTTTTCGTTTTCTGCTTTTATTTCTTCCAACAGATTGTACTTAAATCTGGTCCTCGGGAATGTCAACGTAACGCTGCTCAGCAACCAGGCAAAGTAAGAACCTCTGTAAATAATTGATACTACACCAAGATTTCTTCTCTTATAAGACTCTTTACAAAGTAAAAGTGTATTCCCTCTGTGTTGTGAAAGGTTTGCTTATAAGGATGAGTATGAGAAGTTTAAGCTGTGTATGACAATAATCCTGATGCTGGGTGCCATCACATGCCTCTTCCTGCTAAACTATCGGTGAGATCTGCTCTGCGTGTAAGCTCAGCCAGCTGTGTGGCACATGCTAGCATGATGATGATGATGATGATGTGTAAATTAACCTAAACCCTGGTGTGTTTTTATTTTTGTGGCAGCGTCACAGATGAAATCTTTAATTTTTTATTGGTGTGGTATTACTGTACACTGACCATCAGGGAGAGCATTCTCATCAACAACGGCTCCAGGTGAGGTTCATTAACCTGAGCGAAATGAGTAACCAGGCGTCTGGTGAAGTCTTCGGTCTGTTTGTATTTATATTGGGTCGTCCCCCATGTGTGTGCTTTACAGGCCACTTTTTAGTTTGCTAGTCAACCCTGTAAACTGGTAAACCCTTCAACTAGCATCATACTACATAATGCTAATGTATAAACTTTGTCCTTAAAAGGCTAAAGTTTAACTAGCATTAAAGTAAACTGGCTGAACATGAACGAACATTGTAGTAAACAGGATAAATATTAATCTGGTATTAAAGTAAACCTGAACAACCATTTGAGCATGTTTTGTGAGTCTGTATTTTTTTTATATGACAACCTATAATCTAGTCACTCATTTAGAGTTCATGTTTTAAATAGTAATGTTCGCATGTTAGATAAACCACATAGCAGTCTGTTATGTCTTAAGTATTTTTTTAAAAAATCGGCTATGATTAATTTTATAAACTATTTAAGTATATACACAGGAATCTGATTGGTTTACAGTCTGGATAATAAAAAAAACATTATCTTGAGTGGATAATGTTTGAATCAAAACGAAGGAGTTTGTGACAAGTAAAAAGAGTTTGTTACTTGGAGCAGGCAGTGTCATCGCTGTCACGCTTTAAGATGGAAAAGATAAACCATAAAAATCTCATTTTAGTTTGCTTTTCTTGTGTTTCCACTTAGTATATAATAAGCACACCATTATGGACCGCTGTATACTTACGTTCCCTTGTAGTATTTAGTAAACTCTGAACGAGTTTAAAAAGATGCTGTTGCTTTGCTCGGAGTGAGCATGCTAAAAATGTTAAAATACATTGTAAAGTTTGCCTTTTATGTTCCCATGTAGTATATACTAAAACAAATATTCACCTCAGGCTTGGTGGATGTCACTGAATTGACTGTTCAGCGCCATCCACATTGTCTTTGAGTCAGGTGTGTTTTAGTAGCAGCTATTTCACAACCAGTTCACCTTGTTACATCCTGTAATATTTCAATCTGCCTGCTTTATCCTGCATAAATAATGAAATATGATATATTGCATGTGTTTCAGAATTAAAGGCTGGTGGGTTTTGCATCACTACGTCTCCACTTTTCTCTCGGGGGTCATGCTCACCTGGTAAGATGTTCCTACGGAATAAAAAATTCCAGACGCATTGATTAAACGCAACAAATATCGTGCTTTCTAACTGTTTATTTGCTTTAAGGCCTGAGGGTGTGATATATCAGACGTTTAGGAGTCAGTTCCTGGCCTTCTCCATTTATCAGAGTAAGAGCTGCTGACTGTTTGTGGATTGTTGCATTTCATTACAGAATAGTTTCCTAAATTAATTAATGTACTACCTAATAAATCACCATGGGATGATCAGCTACCCACTATTTAATTTCTGAACCATGTGTGTGTGTGTTGCAGGTTTTGTGCAGTTTCTTCAGTATTATTATCAGAGTGGGTGTCTGTATCGGCTACGTGCTTTAGGGGAGAGGAATCAGCTGGATCTGACAGTAGGTGAGTTATGCACATCGGGACAGATGACGGCGAAGTCGCACTCTAGCTGGGTAATCATTTTCTGACACTGCGACACTGTCAGATAAACAAACTGGCTGCAAACCCAGTATCTCTGTGATGTCGTGGATATTTCCTTTCACACAATGTCCCTTAAAGCTGTTGTTTTATCATACTGTTAATTTATACAGGGTGACACAAAAAACCTCCCCCAATTTTAAGGAGGGGGGGGGACAGTTAAAGATAATCAATTTAAATTTTGCACACTGGAAACTTGTAAACTAAGTTTATAAACTAAGTGAGGTAGGAGAGGCGGTGCGAAGGTCTGTTGGTAGCCCCAACCCCAACTTGAACACCATGAGCTTGAAGAACTCAGTGTGTGGTTTTAGTAAGATGGGGCTGTGGTGCACACAGCTCGAAGATCATTGGAAGTGGTGAGGGAAATGTTTTCAGATCAGGTGATCCCGTTGGGTGGCCAGCCCGTTCTCCTGACCTTGACCACTGGGATTTTTTTTCTGTGGTGCTACCTTAAATCACAAGTTTATAGTCATTGAACTCAAACTCTTCAACCCCTTAAAGCTGCTATTTTGCAGAAGGTAGCCACTGTTCCACCCAGCATGACCCGTCGACCCATTGAGCTATGGCAGCCTTCAGAATCACCTCCAAGTGTGTATATACAATGACGGCCACCATTTGGAGGATGTCGTCATTAAAACACGATGAATAAAAATGTGAAAAATGTAATTCATGTGTGTAAATAATAATTTGATTATCTTAACAAATGATTTTAAATTTACCCTTGAAATGTGGGAGGTTTTATTGGGTCACCCTGTATCTTAATACCTTTACAGACCATGATGTATCCATACAAGGAAGAACAAAGTGCAGATTATTTTCAGGGAACAGCAGTGGACAGTTTTCATGTTGAACTAAAGGGACACCCTTGATATGATGCACTGTATGTCAATGTTGTGCTTACTGGTAGGATTTCAGAACAGTTAGTGAGATCAAAATTATGTTAAAGTATTAAAAGTATTCTCTCACAGGAAGTACTAATTAATAAACGAATAGGGCAGGATGGTGGTGCGGCGTTTGGCTCTGCCATGACACAGCTCCAGGGTCCTTGGTTCAGATTATTGTCACCATGTCTATATGGGTTTTTTCTGGGTTTTCTAGTTTCCTCCCACACCTAGGCTCCCTCATTTTCTTGCCAACTGTCTCCTTTAACTTCTCTCGAGCCTGCCTGTTTTTCTGGTCATTAGGAGTCAATCAGAGGGCTATTTTCTGTCTTGGCGTAGGTGGCATGCGAAGCACATGCCCAGTCCATCTCCAACGATGCTCTCACTCTTCTTGGTGATTGGTTTAGTGGATGCTGTTTTGTGTAATTTAATGTTGGAGATAGTTTAAGCCCAATTATATATAAATATAGATTCTTCTGAGGGATCTAAAAGATTGCCAGCTTGTTTTTGTTGTTGTTGTTTTTGTCTGCTTCCAAGACTCTCTTGCCTCTTTCTTTCAATACAGGAGAGCGTTTCCTCTCATTATAGGGCTTGGAAATTCAGCTTTTTACTCAGGAAATTTGATATTTGACTTTGAATGCTAACACTGGGTCATTTTGAAACTGGATCCTGCTTCAAATTTATATGCATCATTCTGAAGGTCTGGGGAGTATTTCAGGTTTCAATTCATCCCAAAGATGTTCCATGGGGTTGAGGAAAGGGTTCCATGCAGGACATGTAATTTTTTCCACTTCAATTTTGGCTAAACGTGTCTTCATGGAGGGAAGCACGGTGGCGGACGTAGTGGTTAGCATGTCCGCCTCACAGCAAGTTTCCGTTTGGTGTTTCCTCTCCTTGTGCTTACGTGGGTTTCCTCCCACAGTCCAAAGACATGCACAATAGACTAATTGGCTGTTCAAAATTGCCCCTAGGTGTGAGTGTGAATGGTTGTGTGTGTTTTGGCCCTGTGATGGACCAACTCTAAGCCTTTCCAGCCCTCCCACAACCCTAAGAGGATTAAGCGGATCAGTGAATGTATGTCTTCATGGAGCTCACTTTGTGTACAGAGAGCTGTCCTGCTGGAACAGGTTTGGATCTGTTGGTTCCAGTGAAGGGAAGTTGCTATGGTACAATTTACAAAAACTACAGTTCTATACAAATATTCACTTCTAAGTAACATTTTGGGGACATCCAAATAATAGTCAGGTGTCCAATATTTTAGCTGGATGTTGCTGCTTATACACTGCCCAGCCACACTGTAATATTTTAACTGTAGTATTTTCAAGCACATTCTGCCTTGATCACAGAATGTAATCTCGTGGCATTGATGCTCCAGGTGGTCAGGTCGAGGCTCAGCAACATTAATGTGGCAATAAAATGAAGTCAGCTGATGAGCTGAATGTACTGAATGAGC
>JBCNYH010000026.1:35815396-35827774 GCA_039654325.1 Tandanus tandanus
CCCCCCCCCCCCCCCCCCCCCCCCCCCCCCCCCCCCCCCCCCCCCCCCCCCCCCCCCCCCCCCCCTCCCCCCCCACCAACAAAAAAACCACCATTAATGGGAATATATATATAATTTGCTAGCTATATTTCCTTAGGATCATAACATATTTCCACATTTGAAACAAATACTTGAAACAATCATGGTTATATAAATGACAGAAACCTAGAGATAGAAAAGAATATAATTTCCATAGGAATCGTCTCTCATTCAAGCACTTTTGAAGCAAGTCTCAATAGAGTACTTACATTTCAAAATGCTATATTTAAATAGAAACACTGTGTGCAAACCCTGTAGTCATGCCTTCATAGGTTTAACTGTATATAATCTGACCTTTGAACCCTAAACTCAATCCGTTGAAAAATCTCCACATCTGCAGACCTTTAACCAGCCAACATTGATTAATTCCTAAATCAGCCGTGGTGTCTGTCGGAGTCGACTCACAAACATGGCCTAACAGATACCTATTCAAATGATGATCATCTTCGTTATGGATCCGGTGTGCATGATGCCAGTTTTTCTTGACAGCAGGGTTTCTCTCTGTCCGTCCCTCTCGGTGTTTAAAATAGAACCAGACAAAAGCACTTCTGAAGGAGCTGCGTGTGCCCTCCACCCTCCAGGCTGCTCCCATTTTTATTCCTGCTTATGATGGGAGGTTAAACCAACTGCATGGTATTCCAAGCCTTTTTTTTTTTTTTGGTGTGCTGCATCAATGTTCATTCTCGCATTTATTCATCATACCGCTTACGTACGCCAGTATTCTGATATTCGGTGTGGTATCTCATGGATTTTTTTTTGCCTGAGCCATAAATATCTTATATCCAATCCTACTCTAATCCCAGCACCCACTTTTCACCTGATCTACCTTTTAAATCAGGGCTCATATCAAGGTTTCTTTCTAGTAAGATGAAACCTTGGTAGGGCTCCAGATTTAGCACCATTTGGGGTTATTGCTAAATATTTGAGCCCATGAAAGGGACAGAAAATGTCACTAGTTTAGTGTAACGAGCCCAATCTAGGTGCAGAGGAAACAAACAAACAGTTACCTTGGAAACTACATGCACTACACTGTGTACTATTAGCAGGATTAAATAATTACACAAAATGGGGAAAGACAATCATTATACACGTAGATCTATATCACATACCACTCACTATTCGCAGACATATCACGTGTGCTCAAAAAGCATAGAACAAAATGTCCATTCTTTCTTTCCCTCTCTCTTTCTCTCTCTCTCTCTCAGCTTCTTGTTTACTCTGCAACCCCTGGTTCTGTATCGAGTTACTGTGTGGAACATTCTCGAAGGTGGGGTTAGAGAACACGAGACGAGCAAATGCCTGTCTTGTCTTGAAACTGAAAATTTAAACGAGTTGTGTGTCCTTATATGGTTAAAACCCGTCATTTTGTTTCCAAACCTTACAGATTATTAAACCCTTAAAAAAAAAAAAAAAAAAAATAGTAGTAGAAGAAGAAAAAACCCACTGAACACAAACAGCCTGCGCTTGAAATGGAAACCCGACAGTCCGGCTCCTACTACTGCTGCTCCTCTATTGGCTGTCGTAGGTCACCATGGCTACGTTCCAGCGCGTGCACACTACCCTGGGATACATTGTGTCCAAACCTCAGGTCGCTTGTTACTTTCACATCCTATTTACTGCGGTAGTGTGTGATTAAATAAACTCTGGTCGTTTTTATCCGGCGAAATGGTAATAATAATAAACATAATCGATGTAGTTGAAGTGAAGTAGTTTTCACATACTATTTAGTAAAGGAGTATCTGAGTGTGGCTCGCCCAGAAATGGCGGATCAGCTTCTTCTTCTTCTTGCTGCTGTTAAAAGACGCCGCCATTTTGGGGAAATAAAAGACAACAGCTAAGCAGCCATTAAAACAGCAGCATGTTTTTTTTTCTGCCCCAAACTTGCCCAAAGGAGAGTTTCAAACTAAGAAACAAATATATTCATAAGTAATGATTCATCCTGATGGAGTTATTGGGGGGAAATAGGGTCAAGTAGGGTCTGAAAATAATTGAAGAAGAAATAGTCATGTTTGTTTTGCAAATACTTGTAAATTAGGACATGGTCATAAATGCAAATGTTATAAAATGTTTCTTAAATAATAATAATTTTTAAAAAAGCATACACTTGAAATATTTCCCCTGCATTGAAATGTCCATTACCTCAATAAAAGCCTGGTGAAATCTCTCTGTCTGTTTCTGAGAAATGAAGAGCTCATGCATTTTTTCTCTCTCTCTCCTTCATCCTGTCTTCAGCAAGAAAATGAGGGGGATGGTTTGCATAAAGGCTCTTAACAAAAATCAGCCCCAAGAATTTCCAGCAGTTTCACTCCTCTGAGGCTGCGCTCTTAAATTATGCTGGATTTCATTTTCTTACGAAAAAAAAAAGTACCAACTGGCAGAAAAAAGGTGGTTATTCTGGTTTTGTTGCTCTGAGGCGTCGCAAGCCGACCCCTCTGTAAAAGCCCTGTGTTAAAGGATCCGACGATGGGAATGAAAACGTCCCTCTTTCTTCTGCGTTTAGGCCTGATAAAATTATTCCAAGCCAGTGTTAAGGTAAATATCTCCACTAGAGCTTTACTGACTGTGTGTTTTGGAGTGACAAGGGAGAAGAGAGAGAAAGAGAGAGAGAGAGAGAGAGAGAAGGAGAAATCTGAGCAATATGCCGTTAGGAGATTAAAACTCCAGACAAGCAAAAATATGTCCTTGATACAAGGTCAGATAGGTTTAGACTACATTATAATGCTCAGTTAGTGAAAATGTCTATAGAGAGAAGTTCATGAGATTAATGATGACTTATGTCAATAACATGTCCTGATGAGTATTACTGATGGGTCTGGTGATCCTTTATAAAATATTGACATATAAAAAGGACATTGTGGTTGGTTATTATTACAGATATTATGGCTTCGTACCAACAACCACATCATACCTGTGATTCAGCATTTTTATGCAAAAGGCCAATCGTCCTTTCTTTCTTTCCCTCTCTGGCCTGGCTTGTTTTCTGAAATGTGAGAAGCAATCAATTTGAATGGATTTAAAAAAAATAAATAAATAAAAAAAAATCAAACAAACAAACAAAAAAAAAACAACCCAAAAAACAAACAAAAACAAATAAATAAAAACCCACCCAAAAGCAGACATGCAAGTGAATATAAAAAAAAAAAAAAAAAGCTCACAAAAACTAGTGGCATGAATCCTGAGTGATAATATAAAATGAAAAAATAAATAAATAATAATCATAATAATATACGACACTAAGCAAAGACAATAAAGATAAACTTACTCAAAGGCACATTCATACTTGGCCTTTCACAGTGTAGGGCCTCAGAGCTTTCATGTGTATTTGTTACATTGTTTAAAACAGTTATATACTCAGTTACAAGCTATTTTTTTTTTATTTAGTAGAATTTTAACTTTAAAAAACAACAACTCTTTATATGGGTGTGCCATGACCTAGTTTGATAGGACAAAGATGGATTCCAGGAAAAGAGGAGTTAAAAAAAAAAAAAAAAAAGCACAGAAGCTTAAAAATATCAAAGGGATATGATCCAACATTTCATCTTCATTCTTCTGAAATCCTGTACACAGAAACACTGTAATGTGTTCAATAGTCCATAAAGATGAGGATGGTGATGAAATCAAGCTTTAGATCCCTTTAGAAACAAAGGAAGCCCATTTTGGCCATGGAGCTCCAGCTTGGGAGAAAATGGCCGCGCTGATGTTCAGCCCTTTCTGCTCTCTGTTGGAGAGACTGGCGCGCGACGCTCTAATAGCGCGAGCCGACATGGTGCTGAGCTCTGATTGGTCAGAACGGTAAAACGTTGTTAACCAGCCAACTGCCCGACAGCAGATCCCGACCATGTTCAACACGGAGAGAGACGATTACACACTACACTCATTTACACCTAGAAATGACCAAAAAAACAAACAAACAAACAGACAAAAAAAAAAACCGACGCACTTTATTCCCGCAGAACACCTGGTAACACCAATGCTGATAAAGATTTATTGCGTTTTCTTATGTCATATAAGCTCCTTCCGGTACGGGAGCACAATATCTATTCCTTTCATTTAAGGGAAATCCCAACTTCTGAAGCATTGCACGAGTTCATAAAATCAGTCGTGCTCAGTTTTGTCATTCTCGACACAGTCTGGTGCGCGGAAACGAATTTAATCGTGTCCCGGAGTCGGTTCTCGACCACCGGACCCCCAGGTCCATCTCGTACCAGCCGTCGGTGTGAACGCAGCCCGCACATTCGACTCCTCCACGAATGTTGTTTGTTTGTTTAGAAATCATCCCTGCACGGCGGTTTCACGAGTCACTACATTCATTACACGGACACAAGTGTCACCAATTAGGTCACAGGTCAGATAACGTCGCTCTTTCAGTCGTTCGGATCGAATACCGAGGCAGAATGTCGTGTCGAATCAGCGGCGCCGAAAACGCAGACTAGCGCTCTATAGTGGTGTATTGTGGGAGAGACCCAGAGAGAAAGCCCAGGCTAGAGACACACAATATGTGTTGGCTCGCAAAAAAAGAGGCAGTATCTTCAAACCATGTAATGTAAATCAGCGAACGCGCACACGGTTGATTATAAAACTGATCGATCGGACACATTAAAATGTCCAGACCCGGAGAGAGAAGCAAAGGAGATGAAGATCACGGCAAAAGGCAGAGTTCAAGTAAGCTCTTTCTCTCCCTCTCTCTCTCTCTCTCTCTCTCTCTCTCTCTCTCCCTCTCTATTTTTTCCTCTCTCCCGTTTCTCTGTAATGTGTGTTTCGGTGACTGGGAGACGCTACTACAAGCCCCCGGTGTTTGTTTACCCTTTAATCCCGCTGTATGGAGACGCGCGCCGGACTTTGCTGAACCGCGGTGAGCGTGTTTGTGTTCACCTCTGCTCTAACCCAGGTTTGGCGAACGGCGGTACGGAGAACAGCACGGCGGAGAAGCGGAGAGAGCACCACTGGAGAAGTTACAAGTTGATTATTGACCCGGCGCTGAGAAAAGGCTCTCACAAACTCTACCGCTACGATGGACAGAATTTCAACATACAGGTAAAACCAAACACACGCGCACACGTACAGACACGCGTACGCACCGCACGCACGCGCTCGGGATAATATATATGGTGACCATGAACTATTTCCTCGGAGCACCTGGTCGGGATTGTCAGTGCTCGCGTGCCTTATTCATTCATATTTGTTTCTTAAACTATAAATATATATTATTATTATTTTTATTTTTTTTACTGTTAAAAGAGCCACCATGTGAGATGGTGCGAGGTGAAGTGTGTGTGTGTCTGTCATGTCATGTCAGCTCCGGATCCGACCTTGATTCTGTTTTTTCCCCCCAGAATGCCGGGATCCCCCCGGTGGAGATGGTCAGGGACCCCCGGATCGGTCGCCTGTGGACCAGGTACAAGGAGACCGACCTCCCCGTGCCCAAGTTTAAGGTTTGACACGCACATGTTTACACTGACACTTACACTCACGGCGCACCTGCAGATCTATGATTGTGCCGGAGTTACATATCGGTGATCAGACTGCGATGGCATGCTCGTGGGTCGCCATAGTAACGCTCCAAACCGCAAGCTCCAAACCATGGGGAATTGCGAGTGTGTATGTGTGTGTGAGAGAGAGAGAGAGAGAGAGAGAGAAAGAGAGAGTATACACTACAACACGAGGTTTAGGATGCAGCTGCGTTCTCGGATGGGAAATTAAACGTGCAATAATAATAATAAAAAAAAAATATATGTTGCCAGATATGTTACAAACACACAGTTTACCATCCTGAGAGCACATGTAACAAACACAACAAAACAGACCAACAACCAGACACTGGACTGTTTATGCGTATGCAAAGAAATGCATGAAATATACAAATGCAGACATGTGATAAGGCGTCATCTATTTATATGCAATATTTAAGCTCCAGGATTCAAGATCGAGTCGTTTTTTATCTTTGTTTTGGTAGTATGCACGTGCTTTCTTGTACTTTATTTTTTAATTTCCATGGTGGTTTTCACAGCACTATCAGTTCATTGTGATGTGATCATACCGAGCAGTGTTTCTATGTATACTCCACATACAGTGCACATAAAGAGTGGAATATTGCGGGTGTGAAAATGCTCATTGATAATCATTAACAGATCGATGAATACTACATCGGGCGCGTGCCACCGAAGGAAGTGACGTTCGCGAGGCTGAACGACAACATCCGGGAGGGTTTCCTTACCGACATGTGCCAGAAATTCGGCGAGATCGAGGAGGTGGAAATTCTGTACAACCCCAAAAATAAGAAGCACCTGGGCATCGCTAAAGTGGTGTTTGGTTCAGTGAAGGCGGCTAAAGACGCAGTGCAGAACCTGCACAACACCTCGGTGATGGGGAACATCATCCACGCAGAGCTCGACCCTAAAGGTAAGAGCAGAGGACGCGTCACTATCGGTTGCTTGGTAACCGCCGTAAACGCTGCTGCACGTGGCTGTCGGCGCTCTCTCTCTCTCTCCTTGTGTACTATATCCTAGAAAAACAAGTACATTTCTAACATGCAAACAATAACCGGGGTTTTAATGACTGTATTATAGATATGGAGGATAATTAAAAACAAATAAAGTGAAATTCTGGAGGCAGAAGTGACAGATGGACGCGTCGCGAGCTCCTGTTGTGTGTTGTTATTATGGGGTTATAATAATTAAGGCTGGTGTGTGTGTGTGTGTGTGAGAGTGAGAGAGAGAGAGAGAGTTGTCTCCTTCCTTAAAGAGACAGAGCCGCAATTGATCCCTCAAATGTCAAATATGTGCTCTACAAACTATAACAAAAAAGCCCCTCACTATCATAATGAACACACGAGTAATTATCACACCACAGAGCTTACTCTTTATTTGTTTTCTGTGTGATGTGTGTGGGTCAGAGTGTGTCATATTATACACACTCTGTTCAGATCAGTTCACAGAGAAGTGTACTGATTTTTATTTTTTAATGATGGCGCTTAAGAACTTCTGAGGATTAAAAATATCTCTGGACAGAGTCTAAGGGGTGTTAGAGTTGGTATAAGGATATCTGAATGAATGAATGAATGAATGAATGAATGAATGAATGAATGAGTGTCTTAATATTAACCAATCAGCATCCCTGTTTTTCGTCCATATTAGATTTAGTTGGTAACCTACCTTTGCGTCAACACTTGTTTCTAGTGAAGCTGTGTGAAAAAGTTAATAGTGTGAAAAATTCCTTTATGCACCACTGCCACTGGAAAACTGCCAGAATATAGAGTTCTGTGCAGGAGTTTAGAAATGCTGTAAAGATCCCTTTCCACTACATATATGTGTATATATATATATATATATATATATATATATATATATATGTATATGTATGTATGTAATGAACAGTAAAATGCTAAATAGAGTCAGTATTTATTGTCATTTTAGTTGTTTGCTTTAAAAAAATGTATCTGTAGTCTCACTTTGTACTGTTTTTCTAATCATCTTGGAGAATTGACTGTCTTCCTGTTTCTGCAGGTAAATCCTTAGAGCCAGAGGTTGTTTTAATGTAACGGTTGTCTGTTGCATGATATATTACCTTCTTTACTGATGGAAAAGGCATGTTCAGAGGTGTTTTGTTTACCGGCCCAATAATGCAGAGATATTAAAAACTATGAATATTTAAAAACAATCAGCGTGTGTCAGACATTGCTCAGTACTGTATATTCAGTAACATTATTCACCTGAATGTGTAGTATATAAAAAAAATAAATAAAAGTTATAGGAGTGCAATAAAAATAAATATAATGCAAACGCTCTTAACCAAAACAGCTGCAGAAACATAATGCATTCATATAATTGTATTAATATACAAAGAAATCTTTAATTATATATTAGATGTGTGTGTTGTTAGAAATAAGCATATTTATTAACCTTTTTATTTAATAGTGTATAATAAACTGAAATAATAGACTCCTTTTTTAAACGAGAATGTCACCAAATCTGTCTGGGAGCTCCAGAGATTGCAGCAGAACTGGGGCAACAGTTTCAAGGAATTTTACTACCTTATAAAATAAACAGCAGTGTTCCTATGAGAACTGGTACTATTTGAAAAGCGATGGAATGTCACACCAAATTTCTGCATGGATTCAGGTTTTCACTCTTCACCTTACCTGAGAGTAATTTTTAAGGTTAGAAATGTGGTGCTGGTAATCGACTGTCCTGTCCTGCCTGCCTGCCTGCCTGCGTGTGTGTTTCTTATTTTTGCTCTTACCTGCTCAGGGGAGAACCGGTTGCGTTATGTCCAGCGACTGATAAACGGGAGCTTCACGCCGCTGACAGTGCCAGTGGGAGATGAGGAACCTTGTGAGGTGTCACCGCGCAGTCTGGCTGAGGCACTCCTGGTAGGCACCACATTACAGTTCAATACTCTGAGAGGATAATACTGGTGCACAGTTGGATTAAATTCAGTGCTCCTAATATTGACCGGTGCGTGCTTGATTACTGCTGCAATGTAAACTTCCCTTCTTAATATGAGGGCAGTGTAAATGAGTGATTGCCTTGAGATAGAACAGCTTTAGAGATTAGGAAAGGGTTCAAGTAGACGCTAACAGCAAGGCTTTCGGTGGTAAAAGAATTAATTCAGAACTTACTAGACATGAAATCAAACACAGATACAGTCAGAATGTCTCCGGTGTTAATAGTAATGCACTCAGTTTAGTTGATTGGGCTCCTGTGTTCTTCCGGTAAAAGCAAAGTAAATATTAACCATTTCCACGGCACCAATGCACCCACTATTAGCTTTATGTTATCAATAAAGCGGACAAGCTACAATGCAATGCCTCACCTGACACATGTATCAGGAAGAACCAGCCTCAACGGGAGCACAGATTTTACATTTTAGGTCCACTTTAAATTTTTCGTTTCTCATTTGCATCCACTCTATCTGTGTTGTTACGCTGTGCATCGGCCCTTTAGTGAATATAAAGCAGCACCCTCTGGTGGCCCCGCCCAGCCTGTTAGGTAGAGGAGACTGAACAAAAAGTGTCCAGTGGCTCATGTTTAGTTTTTCCACTCTTGTAGTATGTTATCTGGGTATTAATTTTACACATCCACGTGAGCTTCCTCTAATAAACATTCTACTTGTGCTGTAGAAACAAAGGTTGTACCATTCGAACCACAGCTCATGACTAACAAGTGATTTGGTGCATCACAAATACAGATTTTATACATTATTTAAATTCATTAGGATTTCCTCTAAATAAATAAGTGCATGATTTAATTGGACTTGATTCCAAAGTAGTAAAAAGTAAGAGTAACCTGTAGCTTTGTGCCATGCTAACTTGCATGTCGTGTCTGTGTGTTTTCGTGTGTGTGTAGTCGTCCTGCGAGCCACTACGTCGCCTCTCTGAAAGTGGGTCCACCAGCACAAGCACCCCACTCTCCATGGACACAGCGTATTCGAGCCTTAGACAGGATGCTACTCCCCAATCACAGACAACACCCATCACACCCCGCCCTTCTGGCACACCCTACTCTCAGGACTCTGCTTATTCTGGTAGGCAGGCCACGCCCACCTTTCAACGCTCCCGGAGGCACGAGACCAAATTCCAGGACGCATACAACCGCCGTCCGGAGAGGCATTATGTCCATGGGGGTCACCGTAGCAATGCAGATCCAAAGCCAAACCCACCACCGGAAGCCCCACCCCCTCCCGCCACACCCAATTTTAAGCCTGCATTCTCACCATACCAGCCCCCGCTGCCCCCTGGTTACCCCCCTGCCGAACCGCAATTTCAGCCGTCTGATTACAGACACCCTCCTCCTCAAGCCCCGCCCCCCACTACGCCGGAAATTCACCCAGAACCGCCTCCTATACCCGAGGAGGCAAGGCCTGCCACGCCGACCTCCTGCCCCTCCCCTTCTCCTGGCACTCCCACTCTGGAGGCAGAGCGTCACAGCCTGGACTCACGCATTGAGATGCTGCTAAAGGAAAAACGCACAAAGTTGCCATTCCTGAATGAGGGTGGAGACTCGGATGGAGAGGTGCGCATGGAGGGTAGTCCCATCTCCTCCTCCTCCTCTCAGCTCTCCCCCATCCCACCATCCTCTGCTGCCCTGCGCACAGCCCGCCCACCAAGCACTGGCCTTGAGGATATCAGCCCTACTCCGCTGCCCGACTCCGATGATGACGAGCCTATCCCAGGCACTGCCTCTGCTATGCACCACTCACAGACCGCCTCACCATCAAACACGCACAATGTGGGGGGGCCGCATACCCCAACCGACAAAGTGGAAACGGTAAGACACCAGTTAAAGATTCTTTTACATTTGTAAACGTACAGCGTGTCCTTCATGTCCAATGTGTATCTGGGTAGAAAGAAAATTGCACTCAATTAAATTTATATCCAACAATATTTTATATCCATTAAGGCAAACATTTCTATTCATTTTGGATATGTCTTCGTATTACATAACATTAAGGTCATAAGCTCACTCAGGGTATATATGACAGGAATGTATTTTCTTCAAGTAAGATATGCTCTAAGAACAAAAGTTTTACACGTGCACTGCCGTGTGATGTCATCCGTGTTGCATGAACATTCTCTCCAGACTAAAAGGTTGAAGTTCTGAATTTTAGAGCAAACACAAACGTTTAGCTAGAAGCACTCAAAGAACGCAAACCTCTGCCAAGCTAAAAAAATATATCAAAGAACACAGCAACCTCTCCTGAAATTGCTGTAATACACTTCCAAAGTATCCCACAATGTTAAAGAATCTTTAAAAAAATTCCTGGATCCCGAATTTAATCCGGAACGCTCCCAGACTCGAATGGAGTATTACTTGGGCCATGCCCCACCCCTCCTAAAAAATTCATCAAAATTTGTTCAACACTTTTTGAGTTCAGTTGCTAACAAACACATGGACAAACAAACCAACGCTGACAAAAACAGCCTCTTTGATGGATGTAATAAAAAAAAAACATTAGAACCACATTCAGGTCATTGCTCATGCAGGTGTTTTATTTTTACCCTTTGTTCTGTTATCATGATCCCCCCAGTGTTTAAAACCCAAATTATACCTAAAACAGAACATTAGTAAATAGTGAATTTTCAGAAAGTGTCGTTTAGTTAAATTGGAGGGGTGCTACATCGGCGCTAACTACGTTGCCTGCTAAACGTAGCCCCCTTGGACTTCTTTATTATTAGCCTGATTAATTTACCCAATATATCTGACTTTACAATTTGACACAGTGCGTCTAGTGAATGGTGTGATAGTGTGACTGGTTGCAGTGTCTGTATATATATTGGAGGCTTTTAGGACCCAGCAGAAACGCAGCAGTCGCAGTCGGAAGTTGTGAAATCTGCACTGGAGATAACATCACAAACATGTGCTGGGTTACTACAGTTTTAATAAATTGTATATCCAAAGACCTGCACGTTAGACTAATTCGCTGTTCTAAATTGACCCTAGGTGAATGTGAGTGCGAATGATTGTGTGTGTGTTGGCTCTGCGATGGACTGGCAAAGGGTCCATGGTAGATCAGGGTGAACCCAGCCTTTGCCCAGAGTCGGCTGAGACTAATCTCCCCGCAACCCTAGTAGGATCAATGGCGAATGAATGAATGAATGAATGAATGAATGAATATCATTAGTTATGTATAAACACTACTACAATAACCTGATATAAAATATATTCCAGAAAAAGAGCAGTAGAAGTACAATACCATCAGATCTGTATAATAAGAAAGTGTTTATGATATTGATATACGCCTGAATGCTTGTGTAGAGTATAACAATATTAAAGGGTTTTGTGGGTGTAAGTGAACCATGGAAGTAAACACGAAAATGTGCATGAGGGAGAAGGGTTGAGCAGAGCACTTTCAGTTCCTCTGTACCACATCAGGGTGTTGCAGCAGGGAAGACAATGCTCAGTCGTTTAGTGCTTCACTTCCTGTAGAGCTGGAGCG
This sequence comes from Tandanus tandanus, assembly GCA_039654325.1. Lineage (NCBI taxonomy): Eukaryota > Metazoa > Chordata > Actinopteri > Siluriformes > Plotosidae > Tandanus > Tandanus tandanus. The sequence continues at coordinate 35,827,409 of JBCNYH010000026.1, forward strand.
GCTGCATTTCAGCTTCCCCCACTCACTACACAATGCAGTGTCTGAGCCCCTAGAGTGTAGTGTGTACTCTCAACAAATATGATCAGCCTGTTTTGAATTCATAAAGCATGTTCATAACTGCAGATGGGAGCTTACACTTTGATTTTAACCACAATGTGCATATTTGCTATATTAATACAGCATCAAAGTGTGTCTGAGTTGTTGGTTCTGTAGTGCAGGGCTTCTTAAACTTTTCTTTATAAAGCTACTTAAAGGTTAAATAACTTACCTGGACACGGGCAATAAATTCTGTGATAATTGTGACTTTGTGATTTTTATTAAAGTTGCCAAAAAAAAAAAAAAAAAAAAAAAAAAATATATATATAT
>JBCNYH010000026.1:35829352-35845426 GCA_039654325.1 Tandanus tandanus
AGGGGGGAGTGGGGGGGGTTCCAAAAGGGGGGGTGGGGGAAAGGGTTCCCCCCCCCCCCCCCCCCCCCCACCTTGCTTGGCAGGCATGCTGTGAGTGCTCTTGTTAAAAACTGAACAACTCTCCAAATATAACTAACACAAATGTATTTAATTTTTTTCCCCTTTCAAAGAATGTTCATGTATTTTGGCATAATGTTCATTAAAGGTGGTGTGACTTTCATATTAACCCAAACAAGCCTCCATACAAGAAAAAGAAAAACACATGCATGCTTTGCCCTGTCAGAAGTCTAGGGAAGTGGAAAATACTTAAGGACAGAGTGGTGTGATGCATCCTGCTGAATAAAAGCAATCAAATGTTTCACCAAATTTGTTCTAAAGTGATTTTTTATATGTTGTGTATTTTTTAAACTTAACATTACGAGTTAGGACAATTTTTTGGAAGTGTTATATTACAGCATGCCCAGCAGAGGGTGCTGTGTACTTACTGTTATTTTGCAAAAAAAAAATTAGATTTTCGTGAAATTTCTACCTGAGGCGGAGCTTTGGACAAGGAAGAATTCATTATATTTTGGAGATGATCTGGAAATGTTTTAAAAGATTGTTTAACATTGTAAGATGGAACATTTTTTATTTTTTTTTTGGGGACATTTGGACAAATTGGGATGGCTGGGTTTTGACGGTTTGCACTCTTCAAGTGTTCTGGTTTCTGTAAGTAAAAAAAAAATTTAGTGTTTGTGTTTGTATCAAATGAAAACTGAAATATAGGTTTTAATTTTTATTATTAAGTAATTTAAAACTTCAGTAGTGCCTTAATATTCTGTTAGGCTTTAAATGTTTGATATTCAGTTATTCCTTTTTTTCTGACATTTTAGTTGATATACTGTATTAATAGTTATTAATTTTATTATTTAATAGTTATTATAGTTCTTCTAAGATGTACCAGATGTCAAAGTTTATATGGAGAATACGAAACATGCCTAATAACACACCCTTTTAAGACCAAATCCAGACTTTGAACAGACACTGATCACTCATTAGATCAGATCTGAAAATCAGAAGAGTCTGATTCAGGAGTAGATCTGACCGTGTGCCATCTTCAGGTGTGCTGTCTTTAGGCCGAGCTGAAACTAAGGTCAGAGCCAAGTCTCATTAACAGCAGCTTTAACTTCAGACTGGTTGTTTACACTTATACTGTACATTATGCCTCATAAAAACTTTATATCCATCGTTCAGGCTACACTGTAGTGTGTTTCGTGTTTGTTTTGTATTTTTGTTGTCCCCTCTGTCTATTTATTCTGTTCTTCTTGTCTTTTTTGCTGTTGAACGTTTTGTTTTATAGAATATCACTTCATCTGCCTGTCTGTACGTCATGGGTATTTGATTTGCCAAAAACGTATCTTTCTGTCTCGCCATTTTTCCAGGGTAACCAGTCATCAGGAGAGGATATGGAAATCTCTGATGATGAGATGCCAGGCACACCCATCTCCAGCGACTGCGCTAAAGGCATTGTGGTGAACTCTGCCGTGTCTCCGATAACCGCTCAGTCCATGCCGCTCCCACCGCCTGGCTTCCCGCCTCTACCCCCTCCACAGCCTGCGTACCCCATGCACCCTGCTCACTTACCCCACCATCTTGCTGCTCCACACCCAATGCTGCACCCAATGCCCCCATACCCTCCGGCCATGATACCCATGGTCCCTGTGGATCTCATGAGCTGTTTGCCACAGTGGGGCAGCGTGCACATGTCATTCCAGATGCAGACGCAGATGCTGAGCCGCATGGCACAGAACCAGCGCGCTTACCCTTACCCGCAGTTCCTAGGGGGAACGGCAAGCGCAGGAGCCATGCAGTTTGGCGGTCCTTACCCACCCTTGTCCATGGTGAGCACTCCCGGTGCTGGACACGGGCAGCCATGGCCTATACCCATTGTCCCCAAATTTAACCCGTCGGTGCCGCCACCCGGGTATGAGCCGAAGAAAGAAGACCCGCACAAAGCCACGGTGGATGGCGTGCTGATGGTCATTGTCAAAGAGCTGAAGGCCATCATGAAGAGGGATCTCAACCGAAAGATGGTGGAAGTGGTGGCCTTCAGGGCCTTCGACGAATGGTGGGAGAGGAAGGAGCGCTCTGCCAAGGTGGGCATTCGGTCACTAGTCATTAAAGAAATCATTTATATATCTTATAGTGCAGCATAGGACAGGAAGAAACACTCATTATTGAAAATGATCCATATTTTTATTTCTTTAGTCTAATCTTAGTTTGTTTACATGAGTTCACTTACATTATAACAGTGTAAGATACTTAGAGCTGGCTCATTAATTAAGCGCAGATGTTGGCGTGCACCAATCCCAGGCATTGTACCTGTAAGACAAACCGCATACCAAATTTTATCAAAATCCGAGCAAGCATTTCTAAGATATCTTCCGGAAGCCAAAGTGTGACAGACGCCGGCCGGACGGACGGACAGACGGGCGCCAACCATTCCAATAGCTCCTGCCACTATGTTTGGCGGGAGCTTAAAAAAAAAAAAAAAAAAAAAAAAAAAGACCAGAAATCTGTGTATGTGGAGTCTGTGTTACTAATCGTGGAGTTGCAGTGTGCCCTCTGGTGGCTACACCAGGCAAGTACAACACTGAAAACATAGCTGAAGGACCCATCCTCTGTCTCTGTTTCTTTTTTAATTTGTTGTTTAACGGCCGTTATAAATGCTGATATTTATTTATCTGCATCTGGCTCATATCTACTGATATTAACATGGTGATTTATCCAGAGCAACAACTGTGTAGTTGAGGGTTAAAGGCCTTGCTGAAGGGCCCAACAGTGGCAGCTTAGAGGTGTATATTTAGCTTTTTTAGTGGTGAAGAATAACTTTATGGGGATCTATAACATAGCTGTGAACAGGAATAAACGTGTTTATTTAATTGATTATTGTAATGTTGACATATTGTTAAGGTTTACATGGAATAACCCACTCCGCACCATCTATTTATCTGTAACTAATGCACTAGCCCAGGTGGCTTGATTTACGCTATGCCACTTCACACCTCCTTTATTTTTGTGTGAACTGTATGGCCTGTCATGTGGTATTTATTAGATTAGAAATAACTCAAAACTTTATCAGAGTTGATGAACTACTGCATAAACAACTAGAGATGTGCTCAAAGAGTGCAGACCTCTACCAAGGTAGTGCAATCTCATATTTGCATGGGTTATAAGGGCAGATAATGTAGAATTACGGTGCCTACTTATGGCCTTTTTGGCAATTATTATTGAGCTTTGTATTTTTTTCTCCCGGCGCATTCTGGGTGATTTCTGCATCCTTGCCCTATCGTGTAAATAAAATCCTTAAAACCTGTCCTGGATCCAGATCCGGATCACGCCCAAAATTTAATCAGTTCTTTGTTGGTTAAAATTTTGTGGAAATCTGTCCATTAGTTTTCGTGTTATTATGGTCACAATCACACACAGACACACAGGACCAATCCCATAAAGGCCTCCTTGGTGGTGGTAATGAATTGAGGAATTCAGAATCTGCGCATGAAATCTGCTTTTGAAATGATGCTAATTCATAAACAAACGAGTTATTTGCGTTTCTATTGGTCACTAGTTGAATCTTTTTTTTTCCGGTGGATATTGTATGAATAGTTGCTCACTATTCTCCATCTCTCTCTCTCTCTCTTTTTGTTCATTATTTCATGAATTATTACGTCTCAGGCAACATCCACCCCAGTGAAGACAGGCGAGAGTAAGGAGGATGATAAGGAGCGAGTGAAACCTAAAGAAACCTTGTCGTCCAGTCTTTTGGAGACGTGGGGTAAAGGCGAGGGTCTCGGTTACGAGGGTATGGGCCTGGGGTTCGGCCTGCGAGGTGCCATCCGCCTCCCGTCCTTCAAGGTATGGATCATCCGGTTTCTGTGTCTCGAATGTACATCATGTTATAAGGAGAATAAAGTGAAAGGAAGTGAAGAGTTATAGAGAGGACATTCATACACCTGTGATGTAACATCAGGTGTTTTTTATGTGCAGTGATCAACAGGTTTATAGAAAATAATTTATCATTTACTGTAAGAAAAGTGTTCAGCTGCTTTAGATCAAAACCCTTTGTGTATATCCTGTGTGTGTGTGTGTTTCAGGTGAAGAGGAAAGAGCCTCCGGACCCCATCTCCACAGGAGAGAGTAAGAGAGCTCGGCCATCCACGCCTGTAGACGATGAGCTGGAGGATGAAGGTGAGGGTGACGTCATTCAAGTCATTGGAACCACAGCTAGTGTGTACCATGGGTAAATGAGTACCAGTGAAAAATACTGCGCAGGTAACCTGCGATGGACTAGCGTCCCATCCAGGAGGAGTTGAACGCTATGTTCAATGTTATGGAAATCGGAATAAGCTCCGTCTCTGATTAGCCAGTAGTCTCAGGTATAAAAAGAGCAACAGACTTGACCTTAGTATGTGCTGATCGAGTGTGTGCTTTCATAAGCAGAGAGAACAGACGCCCCCACAGACGGCACCCGGGTGGACGACTCATCCTCCACCAAGCGAAGGCACTCCCGCCCTGTAGAGCTGGACAGTGAAGGAGAGGAGGAAGAGGATGAAGAAGAGGAGGAGACTGGCAGGGAGGAGTCGTCAGTGTCCGAGAGAGAAGATGAGGCCGGCGTAGATGTGTCCGAGAGACTATCCACTATCAAGGTGAAATCCTTTATTTGGAGGTCCATTCAGACTCATTATACACCTGGAACAATACATTTAGTCATGTAGCCCTTTAATGTATAGCCCTGTCCAAAAGTACTGGAACGGCAAGGCAAATTTTTCTTGGTTTTGCTTTACACCGAGGGTATTGAGGTTTGAGATCAAAGGATGAAGCAGACAATAGCTCGGAGTTTCAGCCTTCATGTCCTGAAATTTAAATCTGGATGTATTAAAGAAGGTAGAACATGGCATTGTGTTTTTTATTTTTTATTTAAATTAAAAAAAACAAAAAAACATTTTCTCCCCTAATTTTAGTCGTATCCAGTTCCTCACAGACACCCATGATTGGCTGTGGCATCAACCCGGATTCGAACTTGCCTTTTCCGGGTTAATAGTCACGCACCTTGTTGATGCGCCACTCGGGAGCCCTTTTATTTTTTTAATTAATAATTTTTTTTTTAACCCACCCATATTTCAGGTGATCAAAAATACCGGAACATGTGATTGATTGACATTTGCTGTCGCCCAGGTGGGCCCTGTAGATTGATCTTTTATGCAGTTAATAGCTTGGAATATTTATTGTTGGTTAAGACTGCATTTGTGGTTAAAAAGGATAAACCAGCATAAAGACCAGAGAGCTGATGATAGGAGAAAACTGTGATATTTAGGGAAAGTTGATATGGTCAGTACTAGAATGTGTAATATTTCAGTGGGTGGTGTACCGTTAACAACAGGGTTATCTGTAGAGTGTTTTATTGACCAGCTTCTTGGTTACTGTGAAACTCAAATTACTCTACTTACTCAAAAAAACTCAAATTGGTTACTCAGACTCTAATTACTTTATTAGATATGAGGGTACTTCAAAAAAATTCTTGATCTCACCCTAAAAAAAGGGGGCATGACACCTATTTTGGGGTCTAACTGTGTACTATAAAACCTTATATGACTTGTCCACGAAAACTCAAAAATCAAAGGCAGTGGCAGAAGCAGTCAAATGGGGATTTAAAACGTTACGCCATGCACCCTACTCACCCAACCTGTCTCGTCTGACTTTCATCTGTTCCCTGAACTGAAGTATCGCTCTCATGGTCTCTATTATCTGAGTAATTTTGAAGTCATCCATGTTGTTAAGGGGTATTTAGAGGTTCAAGATGTGACCTTATCACAAGTGAAGCTTGGACATCGGTGGACCAAGTTCATTAACGTTAAAGGAGACTAGGTAATATAATGCGAGAATGCAAGAATCTTCCTCCCGTGACGTTTTCTGGGTGAGGCCGCAAACTTTTTGAAGTACTCTTATCGGTGACATATTGATACAGTATTTAGTACTGTACTACGTGGAATGGGACGCGCCTCGTACCTGTGTTTTTCTCAGTGGCTGATCTGCTTGTTGCTGTTTTTCAGGAGGCAGAAAAGGACGATGATGATGATGAGGAGGAGGAGGAAGAATCCAAGAGCGGGTCTGAGAGTGAGAGTAGTTCTTCTGACTCGTCTGATGAAGGTACAGAGCAGTTAAATGTTAATGAATGTTAATGAATTTGTACTTGGGTACTTACTAGTACTAAAATGTTCAGAATCACAAAATATTCCAATAAGGATTCCTGATGATTGATATTTTGTGTTCATATAGTGATTTTATTTTATTTTTTCAGTGGGTGTGGGATGTGAAATGCATCATGGATACACAATAAGATCAACACTGACAAATATATTAAAATATAAAAAAAAAAAAGATATATAATTAAAAATATCTGAGTTTTATTTAATGGTGCTAGCTCATAGGCTGTTCAAAACGGCTGTACAAAACACAAATGTTTTTCATTCTCTCGTCTCTGATCAGAACCTGCCAGCTCGTCGTCTTCTCAGTCCGACTCTGACTCCTCTGAGAATGACAGCTCCACGGACTACGAGTCGAGCTCAGATGAGGATGAAGAAGAACAGCAAAAAGCACACGAGGTCGCAATGGACACAGAAGACGAAGATAAGGAAGTCGTGCCGTCGTCATCGTCTTCCTCACCCTCCCCTTCTTTGTCCTCGGAGGAAGAGGAGGAGGAGGCGGAGACAAAGGCTCCCAGCACACCTGTTGCTCCTGTGGAAGAGGACAGTGAGGTGGCACAGCTTGAGGCAGAGGAGGCAGTGAGCGCCGTTAGCTCCGCTCAGGACAATCTGAAGCAGCTGTCACCTAAAGGAGTCAAAGGTTATTATTACATACATATCTGAACGTTTACTCAAAGCTGAAAGGTCTTGGGATTAATAATAATTATAATAATAATGACAAGTGCATTCGGGGAGCCTCCGCCAAGCCAAAAAAGAAAAGGAAATACACAGCACCCCCTGCTGGGCCTGCTGTAATACCACACTTAAAAAAATCATCCTATCACAAAGTGTTAAAGAATCCTTTAAAAAATATCTGGAGCCAGAATTTTATCCAGATCATCTCCAAAATCTTTTTGAGTCTTCCTTGACCCAAACACCACCTCTGGTATAGATTTCATCAAAATCTCTAAATAATTTTTTGCATAATCCTGCTAACAATTACTCAAAGCTAACCAGAAACATAAGGAGGTAATAATAATAATTACCATAGCTCATATTTAAATGCATGTCTGTATTTTAGTTTATGGTGATTGTTTGATTTCTGTCTAGTTAAAGGTACAGTGTGTAACATTTTAGAGGAACCATTGACAGAAATTCATAGTGATATTCAGTATCTCGCCAATAAATATGTTTTCATTCATCTGTAATAATACAAAAAAAAAGTTGTTGAGTTTTTGGAACCTGAAAATAAGCTGATTATATCTTCATGGGGGAGCGGGTCCCCTCTCATGTAGGCTGCCATGTTGCACTGCCATGTTTCTACAATAGCCCAGAACCCTACAAGCTTCGAAGGTGAGGGGTCAGGAATGTTTTATTTGGTTGCAGTCTGAAACCTTACCACTAGATGCCACTAGATACCGCTAAATCTCACACACTGTACCTTTAATACCCCCAATCTTGGCCACTGGGGTGTGCAAGGAGCGTTTTGCTTCACCTACACAAATTTAAACTCCTTGTTCTATTTCTATTTTATTTTTTTTTCATAATTCCAGCGGAAGAGTCGGACATCGATCTGGGAGTAAGAAAGACGGAACTCCACCTCGAGGGTGTGGGTATCCTGAGACCTCCATCCCCGCCCCATACAGAGGAAGAGGAAGTGCCTCGAACTCCAGGTCGTGATGTCCCTGCCCCTTCAGAGGTGGAGACACCCACCATTCACCTGCCCCTTCCCTCTGCTCATTCGGTCATCCCACCGTCACGTCTCTTGAGTGATGAGGACATTCCGCGTACACCGGGCCGTGACCTCCCTCACCGTTTAAGCAAGTCACAGAGCAGTGACACAGTTCCAACTACACCTACCATACCTGCTACACCCAGCACACCCAGTGAAGCCCCACCCACAGGAAGCAGCTTGTCACTCAGTAGCCCATTCCCTTACCCACTGCTCAGTGCAGGCATCCCTCCCACGCCTGGCCGGGATCTGAACTTTACACCGGTTTTCCCAGAGTCCCCTGCTGCCCTTCCTCTACAAAGGAAAAACTCGTCCGACAAGCCAATGTTCAAAGAACCTGGCAGTGCCACTTCCTGTTCCTCTTCGCCACTTCCTATTGTTCCTATTTCCTGTTTAGATGCTGCTACTGTGCCAACGAATCAGCATGTTCCACTCATAGAACTTTCTGTGCCCGACGATTCCGCTGCTGTAAAGAAGAAGCCGGGCCGACCCAGGAAGCCCGCCGTTGTTGAACCTGAGGATGCCCAAGAACCTCCTGAGGCAATGATGCTGCTTACTCCAGACCTCCCGGTGAAGGGTCTCTTACCCGAATGTGAAGCCTTACCAGGAGTGCTTCGAGGAGCCGATGTGTCCCCGGCACTGCCTCGGAAGGAGAAGGAGGAAAAAGCAGAAGAGAAACACGTGGACATAAAAAAGGAAATGAAGGAGGAAATGGATGATTTGGATCAAATCTTTGAAGAGCCGCTACAGAAAACGCGGGGTCAAAGGCGGAGCTGGGAGGAGCTCCTCCTGTCCATGCACCCGCCCGTGAAGTCTTCACCGCGGCGCTCCTTCCTGCCTCGGTCCGAGTTTGAGGAGATGACCATCCTGTATGATATCTGGAACGATGGCATTGACGAGGAAGACGTACGCTATCTCAAAATCACTTATGAAAAAATGTTGCAGCAGGATAACGGCCATGACTGGCTCAACGACACCCTCTGGGTTCCTCATCCTCATATCCTTTACTGTGAAACATTTTAGCATGCGAACAACCTGTAGTGTAAAGTGTCGGTGTGTAATTCTAATCCTAATTTGATTTCATCCATTCATTCATTCATTTTCTAAGACGCTTAATCTTCATGAGGGTCGTGGGGAGGCTGGCGCCCATCTCAGCGGACTCTGAGTGAGGGCGGGGTACACCCTGGATAGCTCGCCAGGCCATCGCAGGGCCAACACTCACGCAACCGTTCACACTCACACCTAGGAGCGATTTGTAGCAGCCAGTTAGCCTACTGTGCATGTTTTTTGGACTGTGGGAGGAAACTGGAGTACCCGGAGGAAACCCACACAAGCATGGGGAGAACATGCAAACTCCACACAGAAACATGTCGCCTATAATTTTATTTGTTATTCTGAATAACTCTACACAAAAGTAGAAACCACATTTCCTGTATCTGTAGTTGTTTCCTTGACTTCACTTCCTGCACCTACCAACAGTGGCAGTCTTCCTGGGGTCAAGAAAAAGCGACGGGATGACGGTATGCGTGATCATGTGACTGGTTGTGCACGTAGCGAGGGCTACTACAAAATCGACAAAAAAGACAAAATTAAATATCTGAACAGCACTCGGTTACAGTCGGACGAGCCGGATAAAGACATGCAGGTGAATTAACCAACCTGTTAACCTCACTGATTATTTTCAAATGTCGTTCAACGTCACTAGGGTACCGAAATGACTCTTAACGTCTTCTGTTGCTCAGGGCCGGATGATCCCAGCTCAGCCTCACGCCTCGACCCGTGCAGGCTCAGAGAGACGGTCGGAACAGCGCCGCCTGCTGTCTTCATTCAGCTGTGACAGTGACCTACTCAAATTCAACCAGCTCAAGGTGAGAGTCTACACTGCTCCCCACCCCCAAACACAAACCCGCACAAAAACAAGCACGTGCACACACAACTAATTTAGTCACACACGTGTTTCTACGCTTGTTTACACATTTTAATTAATTTATTAATTTATTTATTTTACGCATTTCCTTCTCAGTTTCGTAAGAAGAAGATTCGGTTCTGTAAGAGTCACATCCATGACTGGGGTCTGTTTGCCATGGAACCCATTGCCGCCGACGAAATGGTTATTGAGTACGTCGGACAGAACATCAGACAGGTAAAAAAAAAAAAAGTCCCAACTTAACTATTTTGGATCCTTTGGATGCTTTTATTCAGAGAGGGCGTGTCATCATTATGTAATTGTAATAATGATATACAATGGTAATAAGTTAGATGCTTTTTGCTTTTGTACAAGAACTGAGGTTCAGAATTTGGATTAGGGTTTAGGTGTAAGGATTAGAGGTGATAAGTGTGTGTTTTGCTGTGGTACATGTGGTTACAGCAGAGTGAGGATGTATTTGGGTAGTGAGGATTTCCAAGGACTGACTGAGGGTGAAGACTTGGTTCTATGGTTCAGGTTAGAATTAGGTTTAGGATAGGATTACGGTAAGGGTCGGGGTTAGGCATTTAGTTGTGATGGTTACGATTTGGGGAAGAGGATATGGAATGCATTGTGTCAACGAATGTCCCCACAAAGATACAAGTACAAGTTTGTGTGTGTGTGTGTGTGTGTGTGTGTGTGTGTGTGTAGGTGATTGCGGACATGAGGGAGAAGCGTTACGAGGAGGAAGGCATCGGCAGCAGCTACATGTTCCGTGTTGATCACGACACGATCATCGATGCTACAAAGTGTGGAAACTTCGCTCGCTTCATCAACCATAGCTGCAACGTGAGTCTCTCACACACACACACACACACACACACACACTCACACACACACACACACACACACACACACAGAATCATTAGCAGTTCAAGAAACCTTTTATGTCTCATATTATGAATTCTGCATAGAAAAAATTCTGCATGTATCAAACATGTCGTCCCCTTTGACCATGGAATATCTAACCTTTGGTAACTATGGTAACCTGTAGTGGTCAAATCTTCACAGTGTGTGTGTGTGTGTGTGTGTGTGAGATCAACTGGGGCGCTTATGATCATAATCTTTAACAGAAAAGCAGCTGATACTGATGTAGTTTGTATGTAGGTAATTATTGTGGGTGGATCAGTAATAAATAATCACAGTGTTTTTTTAGTGTATGTGTTTTTTAGGGTCACATTCAGTATCTTAAAGCATTCTTGAGGTCACAAGCTGATAATGTTATATTGTAGATCAGATGATTATGTTGTATATAATATCATCACCATTGTGTAATGGTTTGTGCACCACCCAAAGTTCTGCAACATTTCGAGTTAGGTTCCCATCATAGTTTTTCGCGCCATCTATAAGTATCCAGTCTGATGATTTCCCACGATGCACCTGCAACACTTTGATTCAACAGTTTAATTTGAAAGCTTTTGGTGTGCAGAAATGCTTAGCGCCCTCTACTGGGGATTTCAGGGTATATGACCAATCACAAAATCTTTGCATTAGGTTTTGTTTCTGTTTTAGACTGATTAATGTGAGGGACGAATGCCACTGTGATGGACAAGAAAGGCAGGATATGCCATGCCTTCTACTTAGAGAGCATGGCAGGCCACGGATGGCTGCAGGGAATTGGGCGAACGCTTTTTCTGTTGCGCCACTCGGTCCCACCAAACTTCTTGGTTTTTATGGTCACATACGAGTGTTTAGGTCTGTGCATCCAGAACGGTGTAAGAATTGTATCTGCAGTACTGTTGATGTTTTTATTTTGTGTTTGTGCGTTCCACAGCCGAACTGCTACGCCAAGGTGATCACAGTGGAGTCTCAGAAGAAGATTGTAATCTACTCACGCCAGCCGATTAACGTCAACGAGGAGATTACCTACGACTACAAGTTCCCCATCGAGGATGAGAAGATCCCTTGTCTGTGCGGAGCCGAGAACTGCAGGGGGACGCTCAACTAACGCTGCGGGGAACGGCAAGGAGCGGAGAGGCTGTGAGGGGGAGGAGTAATATACACACACCCTCTACCCTCCACTCTGCAGTTAGAGCAGCTACGAGTGTAGGGCTTTTTATACAAATAAATCCATCCAATGATTGTTTACGATTTACACACTGGTGCTCTTTAGACCACAACATGAATTTTCTACCACTCTTCCACCGAGAGAGAAGGAAGGCCACCCCAGTCACCCTTCCCTTTCCGACGTCTACGCACAACCTCTTGTGTTTTCAGCGGGTCTTCACCCATCCACTTGCTTCTTTCGTCTCTTTACAAACTTTATTTCTATACTGTACCGTCAGGTGGATCCATATGGGCACAAGCTTGTCGGCAACTACACGCACACCAATTCAGACACACTACTCCAACTTCAGGCTCGCTCATACACATCGCACGTCCGTCGTCTGCAAGTTTTCAACAGTGTTTCAATTTCTTCCCCCCATTTGCTTATTTAAACCTTTTTTTGAGTCAGTGTGTAATGCTGTGGTAATGCTGTGTGTTTTGTATGTTTGTGTATGTGTGTGCTGCCCCCTGCTGGCTGTCTATTGTAATTACCAACCTAGAAAATTATAGTAAGGACATTTTTTTTTTTTTTGGTGAAACAATTTGCACAAAGATAGGTAGACAGACAGAGAGGGAAAGAGTTGACCAGATGGCATTTTTGTTCGACCTGTGTTAAGTATTTAACAGTATCATATTGTGATAATATTGCATTAATTACAATTTAATATTATCACAGTAGCATATTGTATTGGCGTGACAGTTCTGTCAAATAAACGGATGGAAGATGAAGCGCTTACGAAGAACACCAAAATACTGGACCGTACAAGACTGAAGTGGCCGCCATATGAATTGTATTGAACATACCATGGATTTCCAGTTAAAGTACATAGCTATAGTAGAGAAGTTGGTATTTCTGAAGGCTGCATTTCGAGATCATCTCATCGTTTATTCTGTATCCACTAAGCTGCTTTTATTACACAGGTTTAAGCTGAATGCTTGATTGCTAATACCTAGTATTAATTGTTCGCACACACACACACTCACACACACAATGTATTAATCCAACACCTACTAGCATGTAGACCCTGACTGCGAGCTTTATCATTCTGCTCTTTCCTCTAGTGCTTGTTTGCTACCATATATTACTGCTTATTTCACACGCTGCACAATCGTCACTTGTCTCACCTGTATAGTATTGTCTTTTGAGCTGTATTATGTGTCCTCATGCTCAGTGAAGTAACATAGCATTATGCTAATCTGCTAAATGCTAAGCACAGGAGGTAATTTATAAATTGGTGCCAATTTTTCTCCTTGGGTACATTCTAAGCAGCGCAGGCCGTGTTCCGCCCTGCTGTGTTTCCTCTGTAAGAGTGTGTGTGTGTGTTCTGTTTGTAACACTAATACTTCCCTCTCACCTCCTCCCTCTCATGCGCTCATCAGGGTTGGCATCTCTCTCTCTCTATATGTATCTCTCTCTCGCTCTCTCTCTCTACGTTTATGTCCATATTGTACAGATGAACCGTTTGTACGAAGGATTGGGGACTTTTTATTGCGATACTACAGTGAGATATCGAGTATCGGTGCATCTTTTTTTACCAGCAGAACTAAGTTGAGATGACGATGATATTTTTGGGAGAGCCGACATGTCGGGTTCTCCCTTTAAAGATTGTTTCTTGTAGAAACGTCTTTTTTTTTCAGCCTGCTTTCCTTCAGTGTAAATACTCAGACTGTGAATATATAAATAAATAAGTATATATATATATATATATATATATTTTGGAGGTGAGGGCTCGCTTGGCGCCACACAGAGAGCGCGTGCAGGATTTCAGCTTGTGTCAAGCTTTATTTTTTATTGTTTTTCAGTTTGTAAATTCTATGAAAGCAGTTTGCCGTGTGTGATGGAGGGAGGATGACGATGCTGCATCGTTCCCTGACTATTTATTACACAAATGTATGAAAAACAAATCATTGACAAAAAAAAAAATAAAGGATGTTTTTTCTTTTTGAATGATTTTGTTTCTTCTTTATTTTTTTAATATATATACTTGATTATTTTGGTCCAAAAAAACAAAATGTTACATTAAAGCTAATGTCTTTTATAAACCTCAGCTGTATTCACCGGTCAGCCAAAACGTAATAAAAAAATCAATAAAAACTCAATCAGTAGATTTTAGAGCAATTATATATTCACATCACTATCAGGTCATGTTCTTGTTTATTAAAGTATGTAATGTGCAAATAATTACAACTCCTCACAACAATAACAAAATAGGAAAACTCTTTTGTATTAATTCAAGGTTTCGTATTTTATTAAATTCATTAAATCATCTTTAATATTACCAAAATAAAAAGTTTCAAAATATAACAACCCTCAAAAGTGTTTCATTTCTGACATAGATCTATAGTGTGTGTCGTCTGCTCTGCTTTGCTCCTACAAGTGACACTTTTTTTTTTTTTTTTTTAGAAATTGCACATTAAACCCACAAGCAATAAAAGAGACATGAGCATGATCCAAGTCCTCACAAATAATTCAAATTGTAATCTTTTCATTTTTTTATCCAAAAATTATCTATTGTACAGGCAACAGCGTGTATATTTGTAACATATCATCTTTTCTTGGTATTTAATACAGTGTGTTACAGTTTTACAGATTAAAATGAAAAATCTTCATATGAAAAAAAAAAAATGGATCATCTGTAATATTCGTGGCAGAATCTTTAAATTATTAGTTGGATTATAAATGCAGAAAACATATCATGCATAATGCACTTTCTTTCAAAACAAACATGGTGTTAATAATGACTAGATCACTTTCCACCTGGAATTTTTCCTGGTTTTATAAATATAGGTTCAATTAAACAAGGGGGAGGGGGGAAGGGGGGGTGTCCTATCAAAAATCTATAATCTAACTGTCTAGACAGAAACAAATCAACACTATCAATGAGATTGTATCATGTCCCTGGTACAGAATACTAATAATGCACTTTGCCACTTTTAGTGAGGAGGGAATCGGGAGTGGGAAGTAGAACATGGTGTTTTGTGGAATCTACTTGGGTAGTGACAATATTTTTTGAAAAGCAGTTGACCACCTGGTAAATTTAATAAATTCTACAATGTCTGCGCAGATACAAGGTTGGCGATAGTTATGTGTATGTGTGCGATTTACAGGAAAACAAAATACTGTGACAAAAATAACGAACATTCATGGTAAAATGTTAATTAAACTAAAAGTTCTCATAGAGAAGTGGAGTGCTGTGAGGGGCAGTTAATCCAAGTCTATATAATCCGCCTGTACGCGTTTTGTTTATCTCTCCAAGCCCGTTTATTCCCGCATGGAAAGTGGTGGCGACGATTGCGAGAACTCTGAAAACCACCACATAAATTGAGTCTCCCGTGGAATTCTGGCAGGGCCACCGAACCCAACCAAAATGACAGCAAATAAATAAATAAATAAATAAATTGTAGGAATCAAACAGAAATAGCTAGCTAGCCTTAACCCATAGGACTGCCACCAGAGAGGGCCTGTCAGGAACATGTTGGCTAAACAAAAATAGCTAGCTAGCTAATAGCGTTACAGAAAGTATTGAAGCCAGTGAAGTATGCTAGCTAACACTTCCATAAAAATCATGCGTCACCAAGACAGCGTCTGCAGATTTGCAAAACATGGCAGCTAACTATCAATTATTAAGTAAAATAACAGTAGTTTAAATGAAACAAGGAGGTATCTCACACACACACACACACACACACACACACACACAAAAACACCCTTTAAGTAGTTTAAACTGTAGTAACACTACCTAACAAAATCTGAATGTATCAAGTTTCACAATGTGTGCAGAGACACAACTATGAGATTTATATGGGAAAAAAAAATATTTTATTTTCTGAACCGCTTAATCCTAAGTAGGGTCGCAGGGAGGCTGGCGCCCATCTCAGCCGAGGGCAGAGTACACCCTGGACAGCTCGCCAGGCCATCGCAGTCCTCAAATTCAGAGTGAAAGATTATTGATATTAAATTTAAGTTTAAATTATTAATAATGATATTAATAATAATAATAATAATAATAATTATGGAATACCGAACCCGTCGCTACGGGCCATTCGGTCTCTGTATTGCCGGAGCCAGAGCTTGGTCCGCATTGGTAACAACAGGTCGAATTCGTTTC
>JBCNYH010000026.1:35869986-35893644 GCA_039654325.1 Tandanus tandanus
TAGATAGATAGATAGATAGATAGATAGATAGATAGATAGATAGATAGATAGATAGATAGATAGATAGATAGATAATAGGGTGAACATCCTCTAAGTGTGCAGATTATGACTTGATCACCTGCCCATGTATTTGTGCAACACTTTATTGTATTCTAAATGTCAGGTAGATGTCATTCAATCTCTCGTCACTCATTCATTTGCCGAACCATTTAATCCTACCAGGGTCACAGGGAGGCTGGTGCCTACACTCAGCCAACACTGGACAGAGGCAGGGTACACCCTGAGCAGCTCGCCAGACCATTGCAGGGCAAACACACAACCATTCACACTCACTTACACCTATGGGCAATTCGGAACGGCCAATTGTCCTAATGTGCGTGTCTTTGGACTGTTGGAGGAAACCGGAATACCTGGAGGAAACCCATGCAAGCATGGGGAGAACATGCAGACTCCACATAGAAACACCCAAGGCCGGGACGCAAACCTAGGACCTTCTTGCTGTGAGGCGAACGTACTAAACACTGCACCATTGTGCCACCCCGGGTTGATGTAAATATTTTCGAAATTGGAAAAAGAAAATTCCAGAATATTTGAGTTCACTTCATCCTCTCCCCCACGGGTACTACATGACCTTGCATCCTCTGAAGAAGCGGGTCGTGAGTGTGTGTTCATTGTGCTGGTCGTTACAGCCGTCACACACATCTCTCCGAGGAGGATGCCCTGACATCTGCGTGAAGTTCTGTCTCTGAGGAGACTCAGAGGCTGGTGTATGCCTACAGCATGCCTCTGGGAGCAGTGTAAGTGCACAGTACACCGAGCTCACTAATAATGTTCATTCACATGTTTGTTTGTTTTTAACTAAGAACTTTGTTTATTAGAAAACTATAAGAGATCTCTTTACTGTTGTCTGAAATCTACTGTGTTTGGAAATGATCAATAACATCCATTTAGAAAATGACCACAAAGCAAACAGCAATCTGTGTGGGTTTTCTGGTTAGTGCTGATTTCTTGGGAGAGTAAAGTCAAGTTTAGAACGGAGCGGTGAAACCCCAAGGTCAGTGAGCTGGGTGGAAGTTTGGATTCCTGCAGGAGACACCACAAACCACAGCACAGACAGGCAGGGCAGAGACACACACGCCGTCAGCAACCCTCACACAAAGCTGAGATTAACATGGTCCTATATTACTATTTTCATCTGTTAGAATTATTGTCATTATCTTACTGGATTCAGCGAATAGCAAAAAACAATGTCCAGTATCTTTAAAATGCCAAGATTATTTGTGGTTTTAATCACTAACTGATTCCCATATTCACTTGTATCACCTGTTTTATAAGTTTAATTATTTGTTTAATGAGTCCATGCACTGTGCTCCCCTTAATGTTTGGTGTTATTTTGCTCAGTGAAAATCTACCTGCCTGAGTTACACCGAGTTGTTTTATTCTGTGTGAGTCTGAGTGGTGGTGTCCGTCTGTCCGCCACACTTTAGTGTCCGGACGTTTACTTGCTGTGCACTGAAGTTGAAATCATGGTATGCTAGCTCATTACTATGAGGTCACAGAGGCAAAAACTGTATATTAGGTTCCTGGACATTTATTTGCAGCGTGCTGAAACTGGGGCTTTCAAACCTGCTATGCGTTTTCTATATTGGCATGTTATGAAATGGTCCTTTTGGCAGGAGCGTTATTAATAAAAATGAATTGGTGATGCAGCAGCCTTATTGGGTTTCCTGTGGGGGTATGGACAGGGGCTGCTGCATCACCAATGGAAAAAAAAAAATTAACACCACAAATTGAACCATCCACGTAATATTCTATGCCTATTGGGCTATGCTATAAAAATGTTAGTAATTCCAGACTCCAATAGTTCCTGATTTGTACAAATATACTGACTGAAGCAGAAAATAAAATTGGCCGTAGTATAAAAAACATTAATCACCAAAGTGTAAGGTGTTTTATCTCTCAGAAAAGCACTGTTCAACTCATGGAAGAAAGTACAGAATACAAAAAGAAATCATGTGTGGTTTAAATGTTAGTTTTAATAAAAATAAATAGTTGGAAAAAAGAACACTTGGAGATTTAGAATTCAGCCAAAAAAATTAAGACACAGAAACAAGCACACATCAACAAACAAACAAAACAATGTAAATAAAGCAACTTCCATACTGATACTTTAAATCCCTATATTATATGTATATATGAGGGTACAGCAATGACTTCTGGGTAAAATATCTTCAGTACTTAGTTTTCTTGGGGATTCAGTACATATGGAAACACGGTGCACTCAAGGCTTTATTAGAAAGCACAACTTTTGTGTGCACACTGAAGGCCTCCCACAATGCACTGCTCTATACGATGAGATGTTACGTGAAAAACCAGTAGTAGTGTGTAAAGCTGTGCAGGTGGGATGTCTTAGGGTGGTAGCACCACTCTGTGGGGCATCAGAGTGTGTAGGTCATGGGACACACTGGCAGGAGATGTTATTTAAAAAAAATACTAATAATAAATAAATAAATAAATAAAAAGGGGGAGGGGGAGGGGGGGGGGGGGGGGACACCTAGTCTGGCCCCTGGTAGAGCACAGCTAAGTGATGTGGCCATTACATGGGGCATCCCACAACAAGTCATGCCATCTTGATACTAAGAAAACCTAAAATCTGCTGCAACACTGTATAGAACAGATGAGGAAATAAATCTCAGATTATTTACATGGCACACCAATGACTTTGCCTGGATTTCAGATCACTACTGCATAAACAGAAAGAAAAAAGTCCACCCACAGCTCACATATGCAATAAAGGGAACTTTGTAAAGCTAGTTTTAAGTGTGCATCACAGAAGTGCTCAGTGAATAACCAAACAGCTTTAATAAACGACCAACTAAAAAAAAAAAACAACGAGTGATAAATTCTTCAGGTTAAATCCTTCACTTCTCATCCTGGGCCACTTTCTTCTGTACCTCCACATAGAGCTTCACCTCCTCCGGTGTGCGAATGTACGATTCTATCTCAGTGTCCGATATATTCTCGTCTCCGGTGACGTTTGGCTCGGGCGAGTCGGATCTCGGACGCTTCGCGTTCCTTGCTGAAGGGGGCAGGAACAGGTGCCTTTTACCCCAGTGCACTTCTTCAGAGGAGTCTGCATTCTGTTTCTTAGCCTCCTCTTCGAGCTCAAACTCCCTCACTGCCTGCAGCATCAGAGTTTTTCGGTGTGAGAGGATATCATCGACGTGTATGCAGATGGAGCCGGGTTCAACGGTGCCTCCCCTGAGCCAAGGAAGAACACGACCCAGCTTACACAGCTCCTCCCTGATCTCACGGACACGCCGCGACATCGTGTCCCGCCGCTCAGTGCCAGTCTGCTTCGACTTTGGCAAACGTGCTATCTCGCAGAACTTATTTAATGTGTACTTCATACGGGCCTGTCACACACACACACACACACACACACACAGTGATTAAAGATAAAAACTGAAAAGAGAGAGAGAGAGACTAGAAACTGAACGTTATGATTATGAAGGTCTTATTTGTCTTGACTTATGGATTAGTTTTTTCTTGCAGACATTTAAAGCATTGATTCGTGCAAAGGAATAAGCATCACCTGACTGGTCTGAGGTGAGACAGCCCCCTTACACAGCACCTGCAACGCACTGTGTTCTGACTCCTTTCTATCATAACCAGCATTAAAAGTTTCAGCGATTTGTGCTACAGTAGCTCTTCTGTGGGATCAGCCTTCACTCACCCGTACATCAGTGAGCCCCGGGCACCCATGGCACTTGTGCCAGTTCACTGGCTGTCCTTCCTTCGACCTCCTTTCGTAGGAATTTACCACTACATACCAGAAACACCCCACATACTGGTGTGTGTGTGTGTGCATACTCACCATGGGTTTGAGGGACTGCCAGGCTATATACACACACGCAGTGAGGAGGGGCAGTGGGTGGCGTCCAGTCGTTAACCACACATCACCTGCCAGCTCCAACAGTGCAGTGCTCCTCTGCACCAGCTGTTGTACATTCTCCGCACAGACATCAGGCACATCACTGGGACTCAGTTTACACCTAACACCGACACAAACACACGTTACTTCCACTGATGTGCATTACTGAAGTCTTCAAGTTATATCCAAGTTTCCTCACAAGCCTTTTCCTTTTCCTACTTTATTCTTATACGTATAATTTATTCTTATTATTCTATACACCTTCATTCTGTCGTCCTTCTGCCTGTAATTTTATTACCTTAAGTTGTTAATAAAAGTGCATAATTTTTTAATACAAATTCCATTCATTTTCACTTAAGCATAGCTGCTTAATCCTGATTAGGGTCGCGGGCCATGTGTCACCATACTCTGCTTCCTTGTTACAACATCAAGTTGTGACTATTATTTCGCAATTTTACTGCAGCTCCCCACAAAAAAAAAAAAGACTAAAAATATTGCAACCGCATCGAAATTATTTTGAAAATCTGCAGCAACAACATAGTATTTAATAACCACAATCATAACAAGGGGGAACTGACTTATGACCGTTACTGTTCACCCCTGATGCACGTGCATGACCGTGACACACCATTCATTAATAACTACAGGAACCAGCCCTGAAATATTGGACTTCTGGAAACTTTATGAATAATGCAGATTTTGACCTCTAGTGTTTAAACAGTGCAACTGCATTTTATGCATAATTAAAAGAATGCCAACGTCAAACGCACACTCACACAACACACACTGGCATCACGAAGCATGAGTGTGCATGAATGAAGTGTGTGAAAATATACAGTACATCACACCTCACTCTCCAACACACGCCAACAAAAAGATCAATCGATGCAGTTTGTATCTGTGGAAAAGTAAGTACACCCTCGGCCTCAAAATCTAGCCTCAAAAACCTCTCTTTGGCACATAATTGCCCACCAGTCTCGGAGATCATCTTGCTGAAAGCTCTGACCACTCCTCCTGCAGTTGCAAGATGTTTGGAGGTTTTCTTACTGATCTGATCCAAGTACTCCTTCAAATGATGCAGAATTCACAGTTGAATCAACGACTGCAACCTGCCCAGTCCCTGAGGCAGTGAAGCAACCCCAAACCATAACATTTCCACAATGTTTCACAGTCTGTATGAGGTTCTTCTCCTGTTTAGACATGTACTGTGACTGCAGCCAAACAACTTTATCTTTAATTCATCTGTCCATAGAACATTACTTATAAAAGGACTGGTCTTTTTTAATATGTTCATTGGCAAACTGTAGACTCGTGCTAATGTTTTTTTTTTCTGGATAAGACCTCCCTTTTTCCTGCCACACCTCCCATGCTTATCAAACTGATACTTTTCTTGTTGTTGATTTAAATACTCACTCGTGACAGTGGCTCTCCAGCATCTCCGTGAAGCTGCCTGTGGTTGTATTTTGGATGTCCAAGGTTTTAATCATGTCGTGATAGACAGCTCTTAACTTAGACGGGTCAGCATCCAACAACGTGCTGATGGTTCCCATGGCAACAGGCCAGTTGTTCTGCCTGCAGACGAGCAGCATGCAGGAACCCCCCAACAGCTCCTTCTTCACCAGAAACCCGTTCAGAAAATGGGGGTGCATATAGGCCTGCTCGTACATGCTCAGCACTGAAGACTCCATACTTTTGGACAGCCTGAGGATACGGCACAGAGCGCGCACACGAGCCAAACCTGCATGCATACACACACAGTTTTTATACACAGTAAGAGAATAAAAGGGAGTTACAACAGACCAGATCAAACCAGCAGCAGCGCAGTGTGACTCTGAAACTTCAAAAGCTAGTTAAGTTCACTAGCGAGCTAACGCTGGGTAAACTTCTATGGTGACGTCACACGATTTTGTTTGTAGATGTAGATATACTGCAATAATCAACACAAACAGGGTCAGCTATAAAACTTAGCTAAAAACAGTCAATATATGGATATGAATGAGTGTAAAACCTAATCCCAGTCAGTCAGAAGGAAAGGGGTTACCTTTGATCATGTTGGGACATGGCTGCTTCGTCACCCCCGTGGTAGCGTGATAAGGCACAGCTGTTGAGGGACGAACAGATGCACGATTAACAACTCAAGAAACAAGTCTCTCCTAGTTATCTTTCATACAAATGTTTCCTGTAAAATTAACAGATACATTCATTTCTGAACAGTCCTGTGTTTCATCAACATTTTCCCTGGTAAACATTCAAGAGGAGTAACAAGAAGACAAGATAAGGAAATACATAAACACACAGTCATTACATCATTATTTATTTCAAACTCTGTTTCTTCCTCCTACACACACTCACACACAAGCCAAGAATGCACTATCGAGCCAAAGCCGGGCGAGCTAGTTTGAACCAACACAGTTACCATCTCCACTGTCACTTCCGGGGCTTGATCGTGTATCCTCAGGGCTACTTTGCGGCTGGAACAAATGAGAATTGGGCTCAGTGCTCACCTATCGGCCAGATGAGGCCAACTGGTGTGTAAAGCAAAATCAAGATGGACACCATTTCAAGTCTGTGAGTTTCTTTAAACATTAAAGGAGCTGTAGCATGAATCATGCGCTGCTGAAGTTCTCTCGGTCACACTGCTGGGCTGTAGCTTGATAATAGAAACACAAATAGGTTTTTGGCTTAAGGCTTAAAGCAGCAGGCTAGAAACCTCAGGTGGCCTTGAAATAGCCCTGGCTTACCCTGGCATGACCTCCAGATGGTATTCAGACTCACAGACTATAGCCTGACGGCCAGCCAGCCACTCAGTAAACAGACAGAGACAAACAGCAGCATGCCAGATGGTAGCTGGACAGACCGACTGACCACAGCCTGACAGCAAGACGCAAATTAAACAGGCAGGAACACAGTAGCATGTCAGATGGGTGGGGTCCGACCTTTAGAGTGTTGTTCCTCACTCAGCGTGGTGGTGAAGGTCTCCTCCGCGATGACGGAGCCACAGTCCTGACACACCCACTGCGTCTGGTTATACAGCTCCTCCTCCACCACGCTATTCGTACCGCACTGGGAGCACAAACGCGGCATCGCTGCACCCCGCCTACACACAGACCGGACAAAATACATAAATAATTCGGTTAGAATCTACGACCGAACCACAACCGCTGAGTGAGAATCTGATATGCACGGCATTTACATATTAATTGAAATGTACGAACATAAATATTTATTACTGCGAATTAATTTGAGATCAAAACAGAATATTATTACATATTGCACAAGATCACTTATTAAATATTACAATTATATATGGCAATGAACTCATATGGTGTGTATAGATAAAGCCTGACCAGAACTAATTTGACCAACACATTTAATTACTGATCTGAGTGCTCAATAATATCGCGATAACAATTCGCACACGATATACCGTGCAGTCCCTGAAAGATGTCACGTGCAAAAACAGACATTAGCTAACAAAAAGTCATTATGCTAGCACAGAGTGAAGCAGCAGCAAAGAAACATCAAGACAAACCTCTCAACTTTAAGCTAAACCTACTTGCCAGGTATTTAAGGTCTCAAGAAACGTATCGACACGAACACAACACCCAGACCAAACAGCAACGACACCGGTACGTTAATTTATACCAGTAAGTAGCAGCAGGAGCCCACTTCCGGTTCTCACAATTACTACTGCAATACATAATGAACTTACTAGAGGGCGCCAGAGAATGCGAGTTAATGAAGCTCCACGTAGGTTTGCTATATATCCACAAACACGCACGTATAAAACTGTTTTAATGTTAATTAATAGTGGAAAGTAAGGTTTAACAATTTTTAATCAAGAAAACGATAGGTTTTGTTAAGAAATTTTAGGTATAATTTACTTCACAGTAAAAAAACCTCCCGTGTCATCCTTAAGGACCCCTGTAGGTGTCTTTAGTTCGCCTGGTTAAAAATGCTTTTTTTTCTCTCGACTCGAAGCGCTAAATACAATCATTTTTTTTATTGACAAAGAAAACAAAACATATTATGAACATATACAGATTAAACATACCACAAAACAACGTATTACACACAGCCAATCAATCACATACGTTCAGTAGGGATTTTGTTGTTTCCAAGCATCCAGCCAAAGGGGTCTTTGCGGTTTTTAATCAGGCGCTTACAAGCTACCAATCGGTCCCCATCTGTGGCAAAAGGGTTGCAAGTTTCAAGCGGAAGAAAATGAATGAATGAATGAAAGTTTCCCAGCCCTGATTCAGGAGTACTCATAATTTAGTGTCCTAAACATTTCCCTGGTCCCAACACTCTCATTCATTTGCTGAACCACTTAATCCTACTAGGGTTGCTGAGAGGCTGGTGTCTATCTCAGCTGACAAGGGCGAAGACAGGGGTCTTGCCAGACCATCCCTGTTCCCAAAAAATCTTATGTAACTATCAGGATATCAGCTAACTAGCAGTGGTGACCCAGTGGGCAAGGCAATGGGTTACTGTTCAGAAGAACTCGGGGGTTTAAGCTTCAGTATCACCAAGTTGCCACTGCTGGGCCCTTGATCAAGGCCCTTAACCCTCAAGTGCTCAGTTACATTAATTTAAAAAACTTCTAAGTCACTCTGAATAAGGGCGTCTACCAAATGCTGTAAATGTAGCAGCCCTTTCTCGTCTCACTTATTTGCCGAGCCGCTTAATCCTACTAGGGTCATGGGGAGGCTGGAGCCTCTCAGATGACGCTGGTGAAGGTGGGGTACATACACTCTAAACAGTTCGCAAGATCATCGCAGGGTAGCTCACACACACACACACAATTATTCACATTGACACCTAGGGGCAATTTTTAACAGCCAGTTAGCCTAATGCGCATGTCTTTGAACTGTGGGAGGAAACCCGGAGCACCTGAAGGAAACCCACGTAAGCACAGTGAAAACATGTAAACTCCACACAGAAACGCCCGAGCCAAGCCCGGGACTCGACCTTCTTGTTGTGAGGCGTACGTGCTAACCACTACCGCCTATGTTGTAATAAAATATCTAAACATTTGATTCATCATAAAAGGGAGATGACTCTGTAGCAAAGTGATTATTTATTTCAAAATTAAAGATATCACTTCAAATGAAAATTTATTAAGTACAAATAATCATTAATATTTACAGATTAAAAAAAAAAACCCAATGTGTTTAATTAAAGTGCTTTAGGGATACAGTATTGCACTCTTACATTTATATTGCACATATATTGCAGACATACTATTACACAATATCTTGAATAAGGCAATGCATTAGGTGAGACTCTTCCCTCTTGTTTCACAAAAAGGGAACTATTAAACACTGTAGGTGGAAATAGCTCTTTTTCTGCCCAAGCCTGAGCTTTTCTAAAGAGGAAACATTAGAAAAACCGTTACACATTTTATTCTGTCCCATGATATATAGTAAGAGCAGAGGTTTATGAATGTGAGGGGGAATAAGTTCCCTGTTTATGTGTTTATCTCGGTAATAAAGACTTTAAGACCACAGACTTTGCACTGCACTGAGTGCTACACTATCAAAGTCTAGCGTTGCATTGGTCCTCTTCTTAAAAATCAGTATACAAGTTTCAATTCACTTCCATCTCCACTACAGCAGCTCCTCATGTTTCAGTGCTCACACAGACTTGTTCACTGTGTTCATGGCCATCAGAATACTTGGTTGCTCCTCCATCACACGAACCAGCAGATTATCAATGTATCCCTCCAGCTCCTTGATCCTGGCATCAAGCTTTGAAATTTGTTCCTGTTGATGCAATGCTAGAGAGACCAGCTCAGGCTGTGTTAACTGAGAATACGGGCCTTTCATCACTGTTTCTGCAGCCTGAAATACACACAGGCACATCTGTTTATTTTCCTTATCATACCCTCCAAAGACATTCTGCATGTCCATATCTCAGTCTAACTTTAAGCATAACTTCTGTAACCAAAAGGAAAGCTTTGATGTTATTCTTAGTATATCTTTATCTATAACTATATATACTGTAACTGTGGAAAAAATTAAGAGTCTACTAAGTCAAGTAAGCATTCATTCATTCATTCATTCATTCATTCATGTACACTTATGTCAGGGGTAGTACCTTTGTTTTAGGCTCTGTGTTGTCAGTCATTTGAAATTCAGGAATTTCAACCTGATTCTCTGCAGCACTGAGGGGTTTCACTGCTTGCTTCCTGTAGACCGCCAAAAAACAGGAATGTTAATATTCGTTCATTTATTCATGTGACTCGGCAGGGATAAATGAAAGACAACACCCTGTTCTTCAATGCAATGATACATTATTAAGAGAGAGGATTATTTTGATCATTCTCATGTTATTCTCAAAAGCAATCTCACCACCAGACAAGAGTTAGAACAGTGATGAACAGAAATCCCATGCTGCCTAACGAATAAGTTCCAGATCCAAGTCATGCAAGTAAAATGAGTATAATATCTATTTTTCTTATCCATTTGTTGTCAAATCAGGTCTAGGAAGTACATAAGAAGTACAGTGACTACAAGAAGTGACCGGTGCACAATGATAAGGGGGTGGGAGTGGTGGTGGGGGGTATTTGGAGTGACTTGCCATTTAACTCACAAAATAAAGAGTTCAGAATTTGTTTAGATTGTTTAGAAGAAAGTTTGTTCTCCAAAAACAATCAGGTGGTTTTTTTCACAGGAGGGTGTCATACAAAGAAAATCAATCACAGAGCTGTTCCAACCTAACAATTCTGAAAAACTACCCAGGCTGATTTACTGTTCCAAGGACACCACATTGGTGTCTAGATAGAAATGTCGTTCCAATGGATCATCTTTCATAGTTATTCTTTATGGCTTACCATCTTACTCTTGGCTTACGAAGTTACTATACATCAATAATATCTAAGCCTATCAATGCTACTTCTATGAAGTGAGTTAACTATGACTATATAGAGAAATCTCACCTGATTACTGAGGTAGGAACTTGTGCCCTTACTTCACCTGCATCATTGGGTACCACTTTAGCCCATGGCAAAGTCTTAGCCCCAGAACCCATCTCCACCGACTTAGCAGCACTTAGCTTCATGACCTGTGATCTCTCATGAAGTGGAGAGAACGCTGATGAAGAAACTGTGGATGATGGTGTGCTGATTGCAGATATTTCAGCACTACAACCCAATGCATTATCTGGCTCCTTCTTATTATGAGGGCTCTCTTGTGCCTGTGCAAGGTTAATCTCGTTTAAGAGAGATGGCTGCTGGTGTAGCATGCTTGGATCTCCAATTCTTTTGGGTTTAGCAGGAGGAAGAGGGGCTTGAGACTTCTTCTGAGGTCTTTTTATGCTTGGAACTGCAGCAGTTTTGCAAACCAGATGTTCTGGACTCAAATCCCAAATGTCATCTGAAGGTGCATCTGGATTTGCGGACTCAGGCCCAACTATGTCCTCCAGGTGATCTTCAGTAAGGCCACTTTTGCCATCTTCAACTGTAATACCATTTGGAGATCTCATCAGTTTCCAGTTTGGTGGATTACCTTTGCTATTAGAAGCATTTTCTTTTTCTTCAAGGTGAACAATACCTTCTGTTAGGTTTTTGCCACCATTTTTTGGCTCATTTTCAGACATAGACATCCCATTTCCTGGTTTTGGTGCTGGTCTTTTGCTGTGCTTTATAGCCACCGGTTCAGCAGTTAGAAAAGGATTAGTATAAATGTGTGCATCATCTTGAAAGGCTGAAAAGACTTTGCTCTCATGATGACCCTCAGGGCATCTATATGCTCCTTGATCAAGACCCGTTTGAGTTGTGTTTTCTTCAACTGGTTCAACAGTTAGAAAAGGATTAGTATAAATGTGTGAATCATCTTGAACGGCTGAAAAGTCTTTGCTCTCATGATGACCCTCAGGGCTTCCTTGACCAAGACCTGTTTGAGTGGTGTTTTCTTCAACTTCTCTGATCATCCTTAATGTACTTGGTGGTTGAGGCGCTGGACGTTTTGTTACTTTGTTAAGATGGGAAGGCTGTTCAGGAATCTCTGTGGAGCAAAGATCTGATCCTGTGAATTGTTGAGGTAAAGGGGCGTGTCCTTTTTTATCAGTTCTCTCTTTAACACTGATGTTTTCTGAAATGCTGGCATCAATGTTCTCCACTGATGGTTGAGAGACTGTTGCAGAGACAGACACGCTGAGGGAGTAGGATGCGGGTAAAGACAAAAAGTGAGTACTTTAGCCATCTGTATACTGTGTGAGCATGAGAGTAAATAGCAGTATAATAAAAAAATTTAGCTAACAGGTCTAGGAGTGTTTGTAATCACCAGGTGCTGAAACTCTGTAATTGAAAAATAGTATAATAACTCTGAGATACTAGCTTTAATGTAACGTTCAGCTTATGAACTTTTCAGCCCTCTCTCATATACCATAGTTCCATAGTTTGCTATAAAGCTTTTCTCATACAAAGAAAGATTCAGCCAGATTTGCTTTACACAGTACAATGATTGGGTTAAATAACGATGCAAAGCCTGTAGACAGTACTCTATTACAACTTGGTGTTAATAAAATAAACCAGAGGTTTATTAAGATGTTTTGTTTGGTATATTTACCAGCACTAATCAGCACTTTTTAAAATGGTTTCAAGTGTGAGGTTGTGAAGGAGGCATGGGGAACGAAACTCAATCAGCTAAGAATTCTAGGAATTGGGATACTACTGTATACACACAATTTAGTCTTAAACAGGCCTCTAGCAAGACCGGACTCATTTTATTACTTGTACATTCAAATAAACATCTGTCATTTTAGCCTCCCATGAAAAAACCCAGAGGTCATCCTTCTCCCTACAATACTGCACCCTGTCCTGAAGTCAGAATCTACAGTATTTTATGAGGCATCCTGGTTTGTAAAAAAAACAAACAAAAAAAAACATGAGTCAGAGGATTAGAATCACCAGATCAGCTTTTTAGGGCAGGCAGAGATGTGGGAAGACTTTAGTTGTAAATCATTCCCTGAGTAATGCACAGCAAGGAATTTTGATGAGGGTTAGCAAAACCTAATGTATCAGCAGTTAGAATTAAAACATGGCAGAAAAAACAACAACACAGACTGTGACAATAATTTATTGTGCTTCGAGGTTGTATTGGGTTAGTGCGTGTTATGATGATAGTTTCAGCACTGCACCAAATTTAAGAATCAGAATCAGAATCAGAATACTTTATTGATCCCGGAGGAGATTGTGTAATGTAATGCATTGTGTTAATGGAGTTAAATAAATCATTATTTAACCTGAGATTGCAATAACTTATCTCAACCAAATGCTTGTATAGAGAAATGTGTACACTTCCGTATACACCCACCGACTCTACTGAAGACCTACTAAATATTTCACAAAGGTGCAAAATATCGTCCTAGGGCATGATGATCTTCCTGGGATTTTAATGAGCTGCTCATGGCGGATTGGTGTTATATAGCACTACTGCACGGATTCGATAACACTGTGTTTCCGACAGTGAAGGCTGTTTCTGGATCTGGTCCAGTTGTCCAGCAAATTTCTGCAGGACCAAATAACTAACTAGCAGAATGCAGTAACATAGCTTTACCAAGAGTCATGTGACGACTTGATAACATTCTGCAGTTTAATTATTTAGCGGTTTGGAGCCATTGATCTGAAAAAATATATATTTAAAATTTGGATTGCACCAATTTAATTTAACATTTACTGCATTTGGGAGACACCCTTATCCAGAGTGACTTACATTTATCATTTTTATACAACTGAGCAAATGAGGATTAAGGGCCTTGCTCAAGGGCCTAACAGTGGCACCTGGGTGGTACTGGGGCTTGAACCCCTGACCTTCAGATAAGTAATCCAGAGACTTAACCACTGAGCCACCACCAATTAAATGACTGGTCAAAGCATCTAATGTGAACTCATACATAAATACATGTATAATACACATGATTTATATATCAATAGATTTCCAGCAGTTTAACAAAATGGAAAAAAGAAAAGGAAGAAGAGGAATGAAAGACACCCCCCTCTCCTCCTTCCACCTCAATAGGCTTCAGGTGGACCCCATGTCAAGAACCACTGACCAAACACCCATGTAACACTCATAACTTCCATCCACTGAACCTTAATAGAGCTGAAAATAAAAATGAACAATAACCCTGAGAATGCACACAGGAATTTACTGAGTACACAAAGAGGACTTTCTCTTCAGTCAGTCTGTTTGGACAGTCAAAAACCAGAGAACTTGTTTCCTGTTGGGTTTCACATGCCACAAATGAAAACTGAGCTGGCGGAGGGGCGTGTGGGAAAAGGACAGGACTGGAACAGTACTCACAAAAGGGATTCACTCACTGGTCACTCCTTGCAGTCAGATTTAATTGTTTTAAACCCACACATGTGTAGAATCTCTGTGATCACACCTACCTGGACACCCCATCTTTCCCGAGTTTGATTCTCAGAACTAAAGAGTGCTATAATGTCAAAGCGATCTAAGCTTGTTATGAAGCAGTGCTACACAAATGCACATGCAATGCTAAGCTGTGAGGATATAAGCTGTGAATAATGAGCTTAACAGCATTTTTTGCCTAAAGTTAGTGAACACGGGGCAGCAGTGAGTGTTTTCATCTACCTGTGTTTGGTTGAATTATTAATTCAAGCATGAACCAGAAATATACATTTACACCAAATATATCACAATGTGCGGGTGTGTAATAAATAGGGATGGAAACAGTATTTAGAAAGTATTTACTAGGCAGTATTATACTTAAACCACATTCACACAGGAAGCAACGAGCACGATTCAAGCATTTACCAATCAGAGCTTAAAGATACCGTTGATTGGCAGCTGCCGCTATACACGAAGTTCCCCAAAACACAAAAAATAATACAAGATGATAATAAAGCTCTCACGGCAATGCTGTATGGGAACAAGCGTGATGCTGCTCACAGTTTCACTCGGAAAGATTTTAAAGCGGGAAACGTGAGGGGGTTACATAAACAATAAGAGCTAAGCGGTGAAGCCATTCGCTTCTCTTCTCAGGCGATATCGTGTGTCGCACAGCGGCGAACCGACCTGTCGCTCGTCGCTTCTTGTGTGAACGTGGCTTTATACTAGGAGTTAAATATTCTAGATTGAGTTTAAGAGCAGTAGGGTACTGCAAGTGACCACAGGTGAATGCTACGTCTCAAATGACTCCACTGATGAACTACGTTTCATGCTAATGACTGACGCAAAGAATGCATTATAATTGTATTCTTTAAAAGCCATCACGGCCACATAAAATGACTTAGCGGGCCGTATTTGGCCAACAGGCCTTGAATTTGTCACCTGTGAAATAGAGAATACTCCACTTGTGCAACTGTTATTTTATATATTATATTTATATAGCAGAACACAGCTGGTACTGTATGCATACTTCTACCCTAAATAGGGCACAGTGGCGCAGTGGTTAGCACGATTGCCTCATAGCAAGAAGGCCTGGGTTCGACTCCCGGTCTCGGGTGTTTCTGTGTGGAGTTTGCATGTTCTCCCCATCCTTGCATGGGTTTCCTCCGGGCACTCCGGTTTCCTCCCACAGTCCAAAAACATGCACAATAGGCTGTTCCAAATCGCCCCTAGGTGTGAGTGTGATTGGTGTACCTCGCCCTCGCCCAGAGTTGGCTGAGATAGACGACAGCCTCCCCGCGCCCATAATCAGGATTAAGCGGCTTAGAAAATGAATGAATTAATAGTTAATGCTAATTAATATATGACTTGAAAACGTGTACTAATAGAATAGTGAGTAGTGCTCCCTCTGTAGTACATACTATGTAGTGTATAAGCAGAGACACTAACCTCGGTATAATGTTGGAGATTCTGGCTGAACGAATGAAGTCAGCTGATTGGGATATGGGAATTTCTTCAAATAAAGGTTCTTCTTTTCTCAGGCTCTCCTTTTCCTTTTCCTCCATCTCTTTATTCCATCTTTCCTGCTCCTCTTCTTTTCTTTTTATCACTTGTCTCACTCGTTCTTCAGCTATTCTTCTCTCTTCTTCCTCCCTTACCTTTTTCTCATCTGCTAACCTTTTCTCCATCTCGAACCTTTTCTCCTCCTCCTCCTCCTCCTCCTCCATAATCCGTTGTCTCTCTGCTTGTTTCTTCTCCTCATTCATCCTTTCCTCCTCAGCAATCCACCTTTTATCTTCTTCCTCTGCTTTCTTCCTCTCATTCTCCTCCTCCTCCATCTTTCTCCTTAGCTCTTCTGCCTCCTCCTCTTCCTCTATCCTCTTTCTCTGCTCTTCCTCCTCTATCCTTCCCCTGCGCTCATCTTCCTCCATCCTTATCCTCTCCTTTTCTTCCTCCTCTAACCTTCTTTGTTCTTCCAGCTCTCTCTCCATTCTTATTCGTTCTTTTTCTTCCTCCTCCATCCATATCCTGTTTTTTTCTTCCTCTTCTAACCTTCTCCTTTGTTCTTCCAGCTCTCTCTCTATCCTGATCCTTTCATTTTCTTCATCATCCATTCTCCACTTTTCTTCTTCCATCTCTCTCTCCATTCTTCTTTTGTTTTCTTCCTCCTCAATCCTTCTCATTTGTTCTTCGAGCTCTCTCTCCTTTCTTATCCTTTCATCTTCTTCCTCCTCCTTTCTCCACTGCTCTTCTCTCTCTTTTCTCTTTCTCTCCTCTTCGGCTTCCCTTCTTCTCTCTTCCTCCAGTCGTTCCTGCTCTTCTTCCTCTCTTCTCCATCTTGTCTCTTCTTCCACTTTCATTTCATGCACTTTCTCACTTGGAGTTTCTTCTCTGTAAACATCACTGCCACTTATGCGAATATCAATCGGTGATGGAGGAATCTGATTGGTCGAGCCAAGGGTGAAGTCACTATGAGTGGATGCCTTGCTGTCTGTGCTACCGTTCCGCTTGTGTGTTAAAAAGGGAAATTTCTTCTTTTTCTTCCCTTCATATGAAAAGAAATGAATTAATAAAAAATAAATAATAAATAAAATAATATATCTACATATTTAATACTAATTCAAATTAAAATAATACAATCAGATATTTCTTACCTTCTAAAGACTCCACATTGAGGCCTGACGAAGTACTCGAGCTGATGGATGAGTTCTTCGCAGGAAGTGTCCCTAAGGAGGACGTGGATTGAGACAATGAGTTACGCTTCAGGTTGGATTTAGGCACAAAAAGAGACTTTAGTCTGTTTTTCTTCTTCTTTTTGGTTGAGTCGCCTTCTGTCTCTCCATCCATCTCTCCCTCACTGTCCGTCACCACCGGGCTGACCGAAGGCAAATTGGCGGAGGCCGAGTTTTTCTCAGGAAGTGTCCCTAAGGAAGACGTGGAGTGAGACAAAGAGTTACGCTTCAGGTTGGGTTTAGGAACAAAAAAAGATTTTAGTTTGTTCTTCTTTTTGGTTGAGTCGCCTTCTGTCTCTGCATCCATCTCTCCCTCACTGTCCACCAGCACTGGGCTGACCGAAGGCAAATTGGCGGAGGCCGAGTTTTTCTCAGGAAGTGTCCCTAAGGAAGACGTGGAGTGAGACAAAGAGTTACGCTTCAGGTTGGGTTTAGGAACAAAAAAAGATTTTAGTTTGTTCTTCTTTTTGGTTGAGTCTCCTTCTGTCTCTCCATCCATCTCTCCCTCACTGTCCACCAGCACCGGGCTGACCGAAGGTAAATTGGCGGAGGCCGAGTTTTTCTCAGGATTTGTCCCTAAGGAAGACATGGACTGAGACAAAGAGTTACGCTTCAGGCTGGGTTTAGGGACAAAAAGAGACTTTAGTTTGTTCCTCTTCTTTTTGGTTGAGTCGCCTTCTGTCTCCCCATCCATCTCTCCCTCACTGTCCACCAGCACCGGGCTGACCGAAGGCATATTGGCAGAGGCCGAGTTTTTCTCAGGAAGTGTCCCTAAAGAGGACATAGACTGAGACAAAGAGTTACGCTTCATATTGCTTTTAGGAACAAAAAGTGACTTTAGTTTGTTCTTCTTCTTTTTTGTAGATTCTCCCTCGATCTCCCCGTCCATCTCTCCCTCACTGTCCGTCAGCACCTGGTTGGCCGAAGGAAAAATGGCGGAGGCCGAGTCGCTCAGCCCGTCTTTCTTTTTGCCCTTCAGTTTGTCCTTGAACTTTCCAAGACGCGAGTGTGATTTGTCAGAGAGGTCAGTCATGCTGGCGCTCATGCTGCTCTTCAGGAACTGAATATCTAGCAGAATCTCACCGCGCTCCTTATCGGCTTTCCCGGCTTTATTTAACAGCTTAAACCACCTGCAGGAAATAAAAAGCAACATGTCACTATACGGATGATCTCCTCACAAAATTTTAGACAAGTTTTCTTAGGATTTCTCTCCAGATACATCAGTTTTCAAGACCTTGGGCACAAACCACCACCTCAACCAATCAGTGATGTCTGAAAGAACAAATCGCTGTTATACATCAGCCTGCGTACATCTGCGCTTAAGCCTCAGTCTGACATAGCTGGCATTACTGCACAGTAGAAGATTTTTTGAATTACTGCATTATCCCATAAGGGCTCCCTTCACTTCTTTTGGACTACGTAAGAGCTGGGGTGCGACATTGAGAACCAGGAGGGCGTGGCTTCCATTCAAAGAATGTTTGGTTGTGTTGAAATTACTACTGTTGGTTAAGTGCGAAATCAATTCAGCTATTGCAACCATGAAGGCATCCATAAGGCTAACATGGCGTACCAGATTTCTGTGTAAAAGTGTACATGAACCAGTAACTGCATCGCAGGTGCATATTATCACAACCCATATTTTTGTAACCGACTGCCTCCAAAATCTGCCAGAATGGTCACAGAATAACCATGGAAATCCTGGCCACGGTTCTCACTTATCAACCGGGTATGAGACCAGGTCTTTACCCATAAACCACCTCTTTGTTTTACAACACCATACATTTACATTTAATGTATTAGCCCAAGTGGTAGCTTGGTGGAACTGGGGCTTGAACCCCAAACCTTCAGACCACAAATATGAATACACAAGAATTCTGAGTAAACTTTTTTCTGTTGTTGTTTTTTTTTTTTTAACTTTTGTCCATTTTTCATTCATGTATTTATTTTCTAAGCTGCTTATTCCTAATTAGGGTCACGGGTAGGCGCCCATCTCAGCCGACTCTAGGCAAGGGCGGGGTACACCCTGGACAGCTCGCCAGGCCAACGCAGGACCAACACACACACACAACCATTCACTCACACCTAGGGGTAATTTGGAACAGCCAATTATCCTGCTGTGCATGTCTTTGGACCCGGAGGAAACCTACACAAGCATGGGGAGAACAAGCAAACTCCACACAGAAATGCCCGAGCCCAGGAATCGAACCCAGGACCTTCTTGCTGCAAGGCAGACGTGCTAACCACTGCACCACCGTGCTACCTTTGTCCATTTTTATCCACATAAAAATCTGTTCGAGGGAGAAATTTTACAAATAACAAGGTGTTCATGGGCTTCATTTGTAGCTATGCAAAAGCCCCATGCACTAATTTCACTGAATGACAGGCCAGAAAAGTGCAGATGTGTCATTTGGAAAGAACTGAAAAGGACAGGAAACACCACATCCTGCTGATAATGAAATACTGTTGTCAGCATGATCACAATCACAGTTTTTACTAAATACTATTACCATGTTAGAAGAAGAGTAAGTTAACCACACTACTCTGTGTGTCATTATGAAGAAATAGCTAATTATGTGTAAAAAAAGAAAGAAAAAAACAACCCAGAGAACCTGTTACTGACGTAAAAGCCCGAACTGGAATGGGTGTGTCTTTTGTACACTCATAAGGGCGGCTTTATACATGATTTAAATGCAAGTCTGTACTTTGTGTTCTTTTAGCACAGTGGCTATGTGTGTCATTAGAGATGAATGCTACGTATGCACTTAGTGCAATATAAACATAAACAGTGGGGGCGGTATAACGCAGCGTGATAAAGAACAAATCTCAGATCGCAAGACACCCACCCGGGAAATGGGCTGTTTGTACCGCTTCCTTCAGGAAAGCGCTACAGAAACATTAACACCAGCACAACCAGACTCAAAAACAGTTTCTTCCCCTGTGAAAGCCATAACCCCTCCACCCCCCACTCCCTCGCAGTCACACTCACACATGCAACCTTCTTCCACAGCCACATACTCACTCACTCACTCACACACACACACACACACACACACACACACTCCCCCACTCTGCTGACTCTCACATGACATTCACAGACATTAGCACTCTGTAAAAGGACAGTGAATCCACAAACTCTGTGACTGTTTTGCACTGCCGCACTTTACTTCATTTACATTTACACCCTAGTTTATATCCACTCTGCTGCTGCTATTTATTTATCTATTTCATGTCATAGTGCCTTCAATGTACATACTGTTTATCCCAGTGCTCAGCTTTTATTCACAGGTGTTTAGAGTTTATATTGCTATTTCATATTTCTATTTAAAAGTTGTGTATATAATTACTTGTGTTTATATTCTGCTCTTGACGGTGTTAATTGCCGTTTAAAGCAAGAGTATGAGAGTCTCATACAAAATTTCTTTATGTGTGAACAGAAGACAGTAAAGACTCCTGAATCTTGAATCTTTTCAGACCATACTATGCAAATTAGGGAACTTAATTATATAATTAGGTATATTTAGTATCAGTTGGTTGTTTTAATTTTGTTCCTTTTGTAATCCAACTTATAACCCCCCCCATAAACATAACAGCTCAGTCAATTCATCAGTCTTATCATTTAATCATACCTTTATATTAATAATTAAAAAAAATTCTATACCTTGAGTACAGTACACATTTATTATTATTATTAATAGCTATGCTATCTTTAGCATTTATCCACGTGGCAGATGCATTAGTCCTCATTACGAATGTAAAGGAGAAACATTCTGTCACTCCCAAAACACTTAAATAGAAAAACAATGTAGAACATTCCGGACAATCTGGTATCACGTCCGACACGTCAAGGTTTCAAGAGTTGTTCTGCCCAAAATATGTAACTTTGTAGTGCAAATTCAGCACAATTGTCTAAAGGTCATTCTAAATGAACACACACCCATTTAGCTCCTGAAGTTCCAAATAATGCATACTCTTCCTGGTAGTTTTACTTGAGTTACTGAATTAAATAGTTTATTCATTCACTTGCCATTTAATCCTACTGGTGTTGCGGGGAGGCTGGAGCCTTTCTCAGCCGACACTGATCGAAGGCGTGGTACACCCTGAACAGCTCACCAGACCATTGCAAAGCAGCACACACACACAAAACTATTCACACTCATACCTAGGGTCAATTTGGAACAGCCAATTAGCCTAATGTTCATGTCTTTGGAATGTGGAAGGAAACTGGAGTACCCGGATGAAACCAGTGCAAACATGGGGAGAACACGTAAACTCCACACAGAAACTCCAGAGCCTGGGAATCAAACCTATGACCTTCTTGTTTTGAGGTGGGCGTATTACCCACTACGCCATGCCGTACACTACACAGCTTTAAATGAATAATAAAATGGGACATTAACAGTCATCCAGTATCAGGCTAAATGACCAGGAGAGTCATTTACATCAGACAAACTATTTCTGATATGAAGCTAAAACAGTTTTTTCAGAGTGTTAAGTGGTGGTTCAGCAGGCGGTGGTGGCTCAATGCTTAAGGCTGTGGATTACTGCTCTGAAGGTCAGGGGTTCAAGCCCCAGTACCATTAAGCTGCCACTGTTGGGCCCTTGGGCAAGACCCTTAACCCTCAATTGCTCAGTTGTATAAAAATGATAAATAAACATCACTCTGGATAAGGGTGTCTGCCAAATGACATAAATGTAAATGTAGAACTAAGTAGGTTTATATCATGTACAGGTTTTGGAGTGTTCTCTCATTCACATAGAAGGTGTTTGTCTGCTTGGATTTTTACCACATTTTTCTCAGGTCAGAAATTCCCAACTCAATCACATGACTAGCACCAACAGGAGAGGAAGAAGTCTAAAACAGACTTCTTTTAAGACACATAGAACCAACCACCTCATTTTCAACCTGGTCACAGGGAACCACTTACTGATATCTTCTACATACATAAACTCACAGATGCCCACATCATCCAGTGTCACTCTGACTGATGGAGGAGTCAGTAATATGATCACTTTCATCCAGAGACCACAGCTTATTTTCTTCACTAGATCTTCATTTTAATGTTTCTACATCTAAAATCAGCATGACCTACAGATTCAGAGATATCGTTACCACCACCAAGGAGGTTATGTTGTACCCACGGTTTGAGTGTTTGTTTTACACAAAACGTTATGTGCAGAATTTCATGAGATTTCTACCAGAGTCGAAATTTTGGACAAGGAAGACTTTGGAGATGACTCGTATCAAATTTTGGATCCAGGAATTTTTTAAGGATTCTTTAACATTGTGAGAATTTTTGACATTTTGGTTCATATGAGGGATTGCTGGGCTTAGCAGAGGTTTGCACTCTACAAGGACTCTTGTTTCTAATGTCAGGGTTGTTTATTTGATTGTTTGTTTGTTTATTGACTCATTCATTCATCTTCTTCTGCTTGTTCCTGGGTCGGGTCGCAGGGGCAGCAGCCTAAGCAGTGAGGTCCAGACGTCCCTCTCCCCAGCCACTTCCTCCAGCTCTTCCGGGGGGACGCCAAGGCGTTCCCAGACCAGCAAAGAGACGTAGTCTCTTCCCGGTTGGACATGCCCGAAACACCACACCAGGGAGGCATTTGGGAGGCATTCTAATCAGATGCCGGAGCCACCTCAACTGGCTCCTCTCAACTCGAAGGAGCAGCGGTTCTACTCCGAGCTCCTCCCGGATGACAGAACTTCTCACCCTAGGGAGAGCCCTGCCACCCTGCGAAGGAAGCTCATTTCAGCCGCTTGTATTCGCGATCTTGTTCTTTCGGTCACTACCCAAAGCTCGTGACTATATGTGTTTATTGATTGCTATACTTGAGAGCGGTGTTCAAATACTCAGGTTGTAATAAAATTGGTCAAGTACCTGTTATCACACCACTCCTATAGTAAATTCTGAGTGTGTAAGTAAGCGCGCAACCCGGACATGCTCCAACATCATCATATCTGTCCATTTATCGGGACGTTTTTTGCATTAGCTTAGCTAGCTAACAAGCATACGTTTATATAAGCTTGCAGTTCACAAAAACAGGTTCAAAGTGTTCCTGATACATGTGTACGACTCCTCTTAGACTTCGGCTTTGCTTCCATCTGGCATTTTGTTCTATTATTTTCTCAGGTTGTTGGACTGGTGAACTGTTCACGGTGTAACCCAACTTCACCCAGAGTCGGCTGAGAACCTGTGACCCTAGTAGGATCAAGTTGTTCGGCCAGTGGATGGATGGATGGGCTTCTTTCAACTTAAACATCTATGACACTTTCATGTTTATGAAAAAATATACACAGCTCCCACAGTACAAAAAAAATGCAGTAAATATGCAATAGTAGAGGTAGTGAGAAGTCTGATTTGATCATTCAGGAAGTTTCTTCATCTCAACTGTTGACTTGGTGGACAGATAGTAAAATGTCATTTCCTGCTTCTGTCCTATTTTTGTTATGGAGAGCTACTGTGTCATACATAATGTGAGCACTAAGTATTATAGCTTTTAAACTCTGTGTTTAGTGTAGTTGGTTATGTGCGACAAAAGGATCTTTAACAAGAGACTTCTCTCTCACACACACACACACACACACACACACACACACACACACACACACACACACACACACACACACACACAC
>JBCNYH010000026.1:35895893-35908839 GCA_039654325.1 Tandanus tandanus
CACACACACACACACACACACACACACACACACACACACACACACACACACACACACACACACACACACCTCCCTGTGTACAGTGGTGTGATTCTAAAGACGGACTTGACTTACTGGGTTCCTGCACTGATAATGACTTCAGGCTTTGAGTGTGCAGCAGTGAAGAGCTTTCTGTCTGCATCACTGCCCGAGTGGTTAAGAGTTTCAACTAACACAAATCAAACCAAAGTTCTTAAGGTTAAAAGCAGCATTACTTGTACTACACAAAGTGTGATTTATTTTATAAAGCGGTGTTTGACAAGAAAACCAATAACACTTAATACAGAAGTGCTATTAGGAATCCGGTTGCTGTACATTTTACAGAAGCAGATGTGGGCAGTAGTTATTTCAAGCTGGATTATCCAGATTTTGGTACCTTTTGAAGTTACTTGTATAGATTTTGCACCTCTGCAACTTTTTACTTTTACACATTCACTCACTCAATGAACCGCTTAATTCTACTAGAGTCGCAGGGAGACTGGAGCCTATCTCAGATGACAATTAATTAATATCAAACTACTCCCTGACTTATTTGCCGAACCGCCTATTCCTATTAGGTTCTCAGACACTGGGCAAAGGAAGAGTACAACTCGCCAGACCATCACAGGGCAAACACACACACACACACACACACACAGACACACACACAACCACTCAGTATCACACTCACACCTAAGGTCAGTTTGGAATAACCGATTAGACTAATGTGCATGTCTTTTGGACTGTGGTAGGAAACCGGAGTACCAGGAGGAAACCCACGCAACCACAGGAGAACATGCAACTCCAAACAGCAATACCCTCGCCGAGCCTGGGACTCAAACCCAGAACCTTCTTGCTGGACCTGCTAACCATAACGCCACCATGCCGCCTGTTTTCTTTTAACAAACACAAAATTGAATCAAGTTAAAAGAGTCAATCTGTTGACTGAAAATTATTATCATTTGTTTGACTTCTCTTGTATT
The DNA here is from genome assembly GCA_039654325.1 of Tandanus tandanus. Taxonomy (NCBI): domain Eukaryota; kingdom Metazoa; phylum Chordata; class Actinopteri; order Siluriformes; family Plotosidae; genus Tandanus; species Tandanus tandanus. The sequence continues at coordinate 35,896,895 of JBCNYH010000026.1, forward strand.
TTTATGATAACCGACTAATAATTAGTAATCATAATGTACTGTGTACTTGTGTTATCAGTCACATGATCTCAAAGAAATAGGCAAAAGGGTAAATGAGCATACGTATGCCTTTGCCAGTTGACACTCTCTGTTCCTGATGTGTGATTTTGAACTTTTGAGAATGTAACAGCATCCAAATGGCCTACAAAACCTGCTGTAGTGGTGAAGTGACGGTTCATCCACAGAGAGGCAGATCTGAAAAATGAGTATCAATAACTTTGTAGATGTTGTTTTTAATCTCATAGTTTAGATACAAGTTTATTTAAAAGTAATTCTAGCACACCTGTTATCTTTACGTGTCCTCTATTGAGTGAGGAGCAAAAGTTTAGATTGTTTGTTATGATGAATGCTAACTTGCACTACACTGCAGTGCTAACTGTGGCAACAATGTTCAGCTGCTCAAGTCATTACACATAGATAACTTACAGGACAGTTTATTTTTTTTTACATATTTTAACAATAAGAGATGTAGGTCAGGTGAGCTTTGCACGCTCCAGGCCGTGTAGCTAACAGCAAGTTTTATAAACACACACATACATATATATATATAAAGCATAATAATGATGACACCGCCTGCTCCAAGTGACCATGACACCGCCTGCTCCAAGTGACCATGACAAACTGTTAGTGTCCGTCATTTTGATTTAAACATTGCCCAATCAGAATGTTTTTTAATCCCCAGATAGACCAATCGGATTGCTCTGCTCCTGTGTAGTATATATTATTATGGTTTATGACAATGTGTGCTTTAAGGTTTACTGAGGAGTTCAACAGGCCATCAAAATGTAAAATGTCCACTAGGGCATCCGTTTAAAGGAAACATGAGCATGGTACCTACACCCACCCTCCCACACACACACCCCCACACACATACACAGATCAAACTTCAACCAGGCTTCAGGAAGGAAGATCGGTTTCAATTTGAGTCAAGAAATGGGAGTCACATTCCTGCACTGTTCTATAACCAGATGATCTAATAATGGTGCTGCTCACGCCTTGGCACAAAATTTGATTCAAAAATAAAACTTCTAGTTTTCATGGTTTCTTCTTACCAGTCAACACCTTATGAGACTAGAATATTTTGTGCGAAGTATCAGAGCTACAGGTCTAATGGTGTCTAAATGACACTGGGTGAAAGTATAACAGGTACAGGGTCTTTGGAGTTGTAAAGAATTGTAAAGAATTCCCAGCATTAAGAATAAAAGCTCACTAAACACATCATCTGAGCAGGTTTCATGCAACATTAGTTGTATATATTATTGACTGCAGTAACAAGAGCATCAGTGACAATCATTGTGGTTTTCCGGAGAAAACACTTTTTGATGGACATGCCGTCATATCAAGCTGATGTGAAACTCAGTACAGAAAGTATTTCACATCCAATCCCAATTATATTTTTCAGCCAGCTATACAGTAATATGCTGCTTTAGAAAAAGCAATTAATATTTGAAAAAAGCACTTCTGTCTTCCACGTGTAATGTCTACTTTCCGGAGAAGACATTTTTTGACAGACAAAGGATCCTGACAAAGCCACTTAGATTATAAATAGTGCTTACAAGCAGCAGATCATCTTTCTAGAGTGCAATTCAGAATTGTATCAGGTAAAAGCTACTATTTTTATTACAGTGGAGAGAACTGAATTCTGTACTTTGTCAAAATTTAAGCAATATTTTCCTCTGATAACACTATTTATCGGAATCGAGAAAAGATTTCACTAGTGTAGCTGGGACTACTCTTCCTCTATACAACAATAAACAAGAAACAGTCCTAAAGTATTCAAGCGCCTACTTAAAGGGATTCCTTGTATCATTTTAAAAAGACGACCCTGACCATGAAACAGCCCCATCACAAAGACACACACTGTATAGAGACACACATTACACATTCTACTGGCTAGTCATTCAGCTGCTGGGTTGTTTTTAATGTACAACTTTGCCAGGTTTTCAAGGGCTTTTCAAGAGCTCAGGTTAGTGTTTAAGCTTCCAGCGTTAGTCAAGGGCTCTAGTGATGAAACAACGTTAACTGAAATCTCTATTTAATGTAGAATCAACTTTAACTGTACTCATAAGAGTGTTGGCTTAGACATAACAACAGACATCAAATCTTTGGCAAACAAACTTATCAGTCAAACTAATAAATCAATAAATTCCACTTTAACTACTTACTAACTTAATAATATTATTAATATAATAAGCAGAAGATTCTGAACTAAATGGAGGTCACTCACTCACTCATTCGCCGAACCGTTTAATCCTACTGGGGTCACGGGGAGGTTAGGGCCTATCTCAGCCAACACTGGGTGAAGGCGGAGTACACCCAGAACAGCCCGCCAGACCATCACAGGCGTAACACACACGCACAACCACTCACACTCACGCCTACGGGTGATTTGGAACATCCAATTAGCCTACTGTGCATGTTTTTGGACTGTGGGAGGAAACCGGAGTACCCAGAGGAACCCACTCAAGAACGGGAAGAACGTGCAAACTCCACCCAGTGGAGCCCAAGCTCGAGACTCAAACCCAGGACTTTCTTGCTGTGAGGCGGACGTGCTAACCACTATCCCACCGTGCCAATAAACCTTAAAATATTAAAGCACATCAGATTGCCACAGTGCATCTGGGTAAGCTGAAATCAATAGTGCTTACTTGATTTCTCCTATTCAATCAAATGCTCATCTTACACATCACTGGAGCTCATAAAGAAGCAGCACACCTCTTAAGATGGTGTAATAGATCTACAGTACATTAGGTACTGCAACCATGGCTGGGTTAAAAACTACACAAATACTACAAAAATGACTGAAACAGAGACGTGTTTTTGTGCATCTCAGCCTATTGTATATAAGATCATCCTAATGGCCTTATCTATTTCTCTGCAGGGTTGTCTGCTGTCTGAGTGAACGAAAAGAGCCAAGGCAATAAGCAAAACGCAGCCGAGCAGCCACCAAGGTCTAAAGGGTCGGCTGGAGTGGGATAAGATCTTGAAACAAATCCCTTTAGCATTCACAAGCAACAATGATGTTATTCAGTCCAAGGCTCAATGCTTACTCAATCACTCAATGCTACTTTAAAAAGTCCTCAAAAAGACTATAAATAGACGTGAAATTTTCCACTGTCTCATTTTTTTAGGTTCTAAATGAGGGATGCTAATGAGTATCAGAAATCCAGATGTTTCCGGACACAAGAATTCTGTTTATATGAAAGTGGTTATTATAAAATGTACACGTACATGAGCTGAAGAGCTGAACTGCTTTGTAGGGTTTGAACAAAGTAGTTTATTTTATAATGTGCTATTCTCCCTCCTAGGGTTTAGATCACATGACCCGTCACGACAAAACAGGCATAAAGCACCATAAAAGAGGACTTTCAGCCTGGAACAAGGACAAACGGTGTTGACTGAAGTATTTCTACTGAAACACTCAATTGGGTAACAAATAAATAAATAAAAAAATCAGAGAAATGGTGGAGCGATGGTGTCCTATGTGAAGCTAATATCAGCTATAAACAACCAATCATTCATCAGACATGTCCTGAGAAATCAAAGAATAAAAGTGTCAAAGCTTATGTTCAGAAAACCTACTTACTGACACTTGAGACTCGTTCCATGAACACTAACCCTGGGTTTATACTGGGGCATGATGTCCGCGATCAAGATAAGGGTATAAAAAAGGAGGCAGGGTGCATCTATGAGATGAAACTTGAAGGAATCGTGTTTCCAAGTTCATCAAGATCCCCTACAATGGAGCATCAAGGTCTGTTATGTTCTGCTAAGGTCTGTTAAGATCTATTGCACTCTACTACGATTCCCAAGTTCTATCACGATTGGCGTCAAATCGTAATAATCAATCAGCGCGATCATCACGAATCCACCAAATTCCCTCAGGATCATCACGAATACACCAAGTTCGCTCAGGATCATCACAACTCCACCAAGTTCCATCAGGGTCATCACGACTCCACCAAGTTCCCTCAGGATCATCAAGATTCGATCCCACAACCCCCCATGCTCCTCACGATTCTCTCGGATCGCGGACATCATGCACCAGTGTAAACCCAGGCTAAATAAACGTCTCCTTACACCTTGAGACCTATTAACAACGGTGTATTTTCTTATTAATTATCTGAGGCCTGTATACTTTCTTACATTCTCCTTCAAAGGCACTCCGACCGACATGATAACCACGTGATTCATATCAAAATCTTCAGAACAATCTCAGCTCTCTCTTTACTGAGGCTCCGTTCGATATAAAGCAGCCGCATAAAGAAGTGAGGTCCAATTTTGGAACTTAATCAGGACCATATCTCTTGTGGAAACATAAGTGTAATTAGTCCACATGAAAGGTCCAAACAAAAGGTTCTGACTTCTTAAGTTGAGTGTTAACACACATCTACGGTATGAGGGTTCTGTTTTAAGACAGAAAGTGAATAAACAGTTCTTGAAGTTGATATGTTGGAAGCAGGAAAAATGGGCAAGCATAAGGATGTGAGTGACTTCAACAAGATCTGCATTGTGATGCTAAATGATTGAGTCTATTGTGGGGTGTTCCTAGGTCTATTGCAGGTCTTGGGGGGTGTGCCTAGTATTCAGTGATAGGTACCTACCAAAGGTGGTCCAACGAAGGACAACCAGTGAACCTGCCAGAGCGTCATGGGTTTGACATGCATCGTTGATGCACATGGGGAGCAAATGCTAATACTGTAGAGCTACTGTAGCACAAAGTGTGGAAACTGCTAATGCTGGCTACAATGAAGAGTCAGAACTCGCAGTGCATTGCAGGCTGCTGTGTATGAGGCTGCCCAACCAAACATTTGGAAACTGTCCAAGAGGGTGTGGCCTAATTTTTCTTATTACCAAGCTCGCCTGACTGCAATCTGTCTGAGACTACCGCCCAGCAATAATATGCCAGCCAAGCAGAAACAAACACAACAGCACAAACTTGTTCAACCATTCGTGTACACATCATCCTGTTTACAGACACCTGTTAGACAAGCCTTCGTACAAGCGTTTTGCTTTTACACACAGCAGGACCGACTGCTAAAATAGTTACCTGCCAAAATACACCATTTGGATTTTACGATAGTCGTACTACCCGTGATGTCCTTTCTTCAGAAGACGAGTGTCACATAGACAGATTGCTGTCTATGTAACATCTTTACATGCAACATAACACTGTAGCCGACTGCAGGATGCTTTTGATCGAAGATTCACCTAAAGCCAAGATAGAGTGAGTCAGCTAGCCAGACCATCACAGGGCCAACACACACAACCATTCACACTCACATCCAGGGGCACTTTGAAACAGTCAATTTGCCTAATGTGCATGTCTTTGGACTGTGGGAGAAAACCAGAGTACCCAGAGGAAACCCAGGCACATGCATGCATACCCTGGCCTAAACCCAGGACCTTCTTGCTGTGAGGTGGCCAGCTGTGCATAATATTCCTGTACACTCCTGCAACTGCAGATGTGCTGAGTGCAGATGTTGATGTTTGAAGAATAGTTCTGGTTAGAGGATGCATGACAGTGAACTGCTTTATCCTGCTCAGGGTACTAATGGATCGATAGACCCTGATGTCAGTCAATCACAGGACACCGCACGCGCGCGCACACACACACACCCGCACCCACGGGAAACTAAGCATTGCCAGTTGCGCGAGCAATTTCCGAGTAACAGAAGCGCTCTTACTGCGGGTTGTCGCGCGCGCCGTTCCGCCGGAGCTCGTGCACATTGATGTCGGTCAGTCCGAGCAGCTTGTCCGCTCCGAGCGGGACGCGGTGCATCACGCGCACGTGCACGGGGACGTCTCCCTGCTCGGACGGCAGCGTGAAGATGAAGGCGGCATCGTCCCTGCCCCACACCGGATCCGCGCGCTTCTCCGACACCTGCGTGCGGAACGACTCGCGGCCTGCCTGCAGCGCCGTGTACACATCGTTGGTGCCGTCCTTCCCTTTAATCTGGAGGCCTCGTGCCTGGAGAACCGACACCCGCGCGCTCACCGGGTAAAACTGCAGACTCTGATCCGCCAAAGACATAACCGAGGTCTCGCGCTCTCTAACTGTTAGATTAACAAATGACAGAACAAAGTTAAAAGTGTCCTGAAGCCAAACCTCCTCGCGGTCCAGTAAACTTTCAGTGCGTACTGGTGGGCGGGGCTAACGGGGAGGTGACGCGTGGCGATTGGTCAGCAGCTGGTTATTATGACATAATGGTACATTAATCTATTATTGAACATACAGAGATTTTTTTCAAATATAATATCTGCATCTTTTTCAAGTAACGGCAGAAAATATAAAAATAAAATAAAATGACAAAAAAAAAAACCTAACCATTTTTTAGTCTCTGTACTTTTTTCATGCTTCATGATGGTCTGGGGGTTTTTTTGTATTTTTTTTTAATCACAAACTAGTATTTTTCAGGTAATAAACAGTCACACAGCGTTTCTGCGTCACAGTGTGCTGCGCACGTGACACCTCCCTCTACAAAAACAACCAAAAATATTCACCTTGAGACCATTTTCACTCACTTTCTCTCTCACTCACTCATTTGCTGACTAAGGTCACGGGGAGGCTGGAGCCTATCTTAGCCAACACTGGATGAAGGCGGGGTGCACCCTGAACAGCTCGCCAGACCGTCGTAGGGCAACACACACAACCGTTCACACACACTTAGGGACAGTTTGGAACATCCAGTTAGGGTAATGTGCATGCCCTTGGACTGTGGGAGGAAACCGGAATACCTGGAGAAAGCCCACGGAGGCACAGGGAGAACATGCAAACTCCACACAGGAACACCGTCGCCAAGCCCGGGACTCGAACCCAGGACCTTCGTGCTGGATGTTCTAACCGCTACACCACCGTGCCGCCAAATCTAAATTTAACACTCTGTAAACTCATTGTTTTCCATTGTTTTCAGTGTGTTCCTCGGTTGGAATGACTTCACCCTGACTCAACCAGTTCTGTCCCTGACTATTTCATTTTAACTTTCCACATTTGCAGAGCGTGAAGTGATCACCGAGAGGATAAACACTGATACTGTAAACAGCCCCGTGTGTGAGGCCCGGAAATTAAATAAATTAAAAAAAAAAACAGCTTTTGATTCGGAGAGAGAGAAGAGACTTCTGTCGAGAGGTTAAAGAAACATTTCAGGCTAAAATAAAACAAGATAAACAAATGCACACAGTGTCCTCCTTAAGCCAAAGTTAGTAGGTCTGCCGAGACATGTTCGCTCGCTTACAATTCCTTCATTAGTTTAGCGTCTAAGCTACAAGGCTATAGCCTTCAGTTTAGCACCGTGCAAACTCATTCATTCATCCAACCACAACTATCTGGTCTATCTGGCCACGGGGAGGTTAGAGCCTATCTCAACCGACTCTGGGCGAAGGCGGGGTACTCCCTGAATATCTCACTAGATTATCACAGTACCTACACACACACACCCATTCACACACACACCTGGGGCTATTTGGCGCAGCCAGTTATCCAAATGTGCATCTCTTTGGACTGTGGGAGAAAACCAGAGTATAGAGAGGAAACCCATGAAAGCATGGGGAGAACATGCAAACCACACAGAAACGCCCTCGCTGAGTCCTCAAACCCAGGACCTTCTTGATGTCAGGTGGACGTGCTCATATTATTTAAAATCATAGCACGAATAATGATAATAATAACAACAATAATAATAATTATACACATAAGTGGGCAGCACGGTTGGCACGTCCGCCTGACAAGAAGGTCCTGAGGTCGGGCGTTTCTGTGTGGAGTCTGCATGTTCTCCGTGTGCTTGTGTGGGATTCCTCCCACAGTCCAAAGATATGCACATTAGCATAACAGGCTGTTTCAAATTGCCCCTAGGTGTGACTGTGAATAGATGTGTACGTGTTAGCCCTGCGATGCTCTGTCGAGCTGTTCAGGGTGTACCCCACCTTTGCCCAGTGCTGGGAGAGATAGGCTCCAGCATGCCCACAACCCTAGAAGGATTAAGTGGGTCGGCAAATGAATGAGTGAGTAATACACAAGTGCAAAGTAAAAACAGTGATGTGAGAATCCACCCATTTTCAATACCGTTTATCCATTGCGGTCACAGGGAAGCTGGAACCAAGCTCAGGTGACTTTGGACGTGAATCGGGTTACATCCGAACAAGTGTGCCAGACACAAATGCAAACAGCCATTCATGCTTCACACTTAAAGGTTATTCAGAGTAACTAGTTGATCTAATGTGCATTGGATTATGGAAGAAAACCTGAGTACCCAGAGGAAACTTACACACAGACATGGAGGACATGCAATCTCCATACAGAAACGGCCTTGGCTGGGATTCGAACCCACAACCTTACAGTGAAGCAACAGTGCTTACTACCGAGCCACCGTGCCTAAAACAAGTAGTAGAGGCACATATAAATGCTGGCAGGCGACGGGGAGCAGACGGGTTAGATTTCACACATTCAGTGTTAATTATAAACAAAATCAGTCTGGCAGTAAGACATGACTGAAGTGTTTTCCAGAAGTACAGATCAAATAGACATTTCCCGGAGTATGTACAGTATGATAACTGGTTTTAGTCCCCGCCTAGTCTTTTATTTGACTTAATTTATTACTCCAAGAGAAAAAAACCATTTTCACATCTATACATGCAAGACAACGATCTCTGCGAACATAGTGCGCGGTACGCGGTACATGGCACATGACACATTTAACAGAGCTTGACTGGAGCTTCTGAGAAAAGAGAGGACAAAAGCTAGCACTAAAAGCACAAATAATAACACATATTTGTTATTGTCTAAGGTTGCTAAAAATACTCGCTTCATTCGGGCGGTTCTGCCAGCAAAGAAAAACAAGCCTGAACTTAATACCTCTCTTATGAGTCACGTTTCAATCCAGAACAATCACAGAACCAATTACTACACATTTCAAGTTACAGCCATTTATTCCGACAGCTCATTGGTCCAACAGCCCTAACCCTAACCCAACTGAACTGAGTAGGGTGCCCAGCTGATTTAAGCAAGGTGCCCATCTTTTATGAGTAGGGCTGTCAGATCAATGGATTGTCGGACCAATGGACTGTTGGAACATAGAGCCGCCCCCCTGAATAAAAGCTCTGATGCGAGCCCCAAACAAATAAAGGACAGAACCGACAGTAAATGCGTATACAAAAAATAACACTATCTGTACTGCTCCCGATAGGTGGGAGTCAAGGATCCCTCTATCATTCATTCATTTTCCAAACCACTTTATCTTACTAGGTAGGGCAGCAGGGAGTCTGGAGACTATCTCAACTGACTCTGACTGAAGGTGGGGTACACCCTAAACAGCTCACCAAACCATGGTAAGACCTCCCTCCAAGCACTCTTCCAGTAAACACCCCCCTGTGACGTCATAGTGAGTTTGCCATTTTGTTATGGTGTCTGAATGTATAGTAAGAACTATATAGTGCACTCAATGTATCTATCCCATAATGCATTGTAAAAAGTAATGTACAAGCGATGGTCACTAACCAAGAAATATGTACCATAATGCATAGCGTTTGGGCTGTTGGAAAAAAATGCCTGACAGCTAGAAGTATAGAGAAAAGGTAAAGTCTGTTGGGCTTTTACACCCGAGCCTTTTTGTTCTAACTCCTGAGCCTTGAAGTGAACGCTCATTTCGCCTAAAATTTCAAGTATAACACAACTCCAAATATGTTAAAACAATTTTCTTTAAATTGTCTTCCAGGGAAACCCGATTACCATTGAAGGGTTTTTTTTGCAGTTACTGCAGTCTGGCTTGTCAGGGCAGTTCTGGATAAGAGGTGAAACATCCTCAAAGAAAACCAAAAGGAACTTGGAGCCAATCCCAGCTGAACTCAGGCCAAAGAAGCCTTGTTTTTTTTAATTATTTAAAAAAAATTGAGGGATAATTTAGCCCTGCACATAACTCAAGTAGATTTAAGATAAATTAACCTCGACAGACTCCATCTGAGGAGTGTGTATGTGTGTAATAATCTAGCCGTGCCGTTCGTACATTACTGAACCCATTAAGATTATTTTCCACCTGAAAACTAACAACATCAGTACACAGTGTTAATACAATGGTTTAATGAGAGACAGAGAAAACCATTCTGACAGGGTTCGACAAGGTCAAGAGATGTTCGATTTCAAATCTGGATCACCTTTGAATACACAGGAAAAAAGGACTGCTTTTGCCCAGATGAGATCACATAAGCCCCCCTATCTTATGTTGTAGTTTAAACAGTGCAGGATGTATCCTGTACAATATTCTGAAGTGGCCACTACAACATTGTGCGTGTTTAATAAGCCTATTATAATATATACCTCATTTACAGCACATAGTGGAGCACGCAAATCTTTTGCTTTTTTTTTTATCTGCATGTCAACATTTAAGTGATTGAACACCTAAATGAGAAAGCACACACTTTTTGCCTGAGTGTCCATTGAGTGTCTTTTCTTTCTTTCCTTTTTTTTTTTTTAAAGAAGCCTGTAATAAACATTTAGACTCACATTTGAACTTTCTTCTTCCTGAAGGAAGAAAACATGCATTCAGACAGTAAACGTGTCCCTACTGTAACAGACTACACACAGAAAAGAAATAAATAAATAAACAGAAAAAATGTCTGAAATGTAACTCAGTCACAAAAAAAGTGGAACAATAATAATAATAATAATAATAATGCCGCTGCATGGACTCGTGCAAAAGTGCGCAAAGTAACATTTCTGAAATTTGTCAGCAAGCAACCGGTTCCTTCAGTTTAAATTCAGTTCGATTTGTTTAACTTGATGCAGATTTTTCTGATTCACTTTCAGCTTAGTCTTTTTGTGCGAATCCGATAAATTCTATCCAGTCTGAACAGAGTAATTCCACTCTGAATCCTTTACTTGAGTCTGAATTTCCATTCAAGATCCGATTTGATCTTTTCAGACCTGTTTTCAGTTCACTTTGGATCTACTTCCATGAATTCAGTTTTATTTAGTTGGATACACAGGTGATCTGTTTAGTTAAGATTGTTTTGGTTTGGTTCTGTTTGGTTCAATTCAAATTCATCATGTCCAACTCCACGTCAGTCCGATTCCATTTGCTTCAGATTCGTTCATTTCGGGAGGCGTTCTGACTCGGGTCGGTTCCGATCCGCTCCGTTCATCGAAGGTTGTTTTCGGTTCAGTTTACTTCCATCTGAGATCGGTTTAATTCAGACCTCTTGAATTCGATTTATTTCAGTTCGGTTTTGATCTTGCAGAGGAATTCGGCAAGGCGTTGATCTTGGCCCAGGTTTGGTCTGTGCTGTGGTTCAGAAACATCCTGCGCTCTGGGCACAGTCCATAGGTCTGCTTACAATCTATTAACAAAAACAAGAATAATAAGAACAACTAATGTTAGTATTTACTCATGTTACCAACATATCCCATGAGCACCACTGGCTCTGGTGGGACGGTGTGTGTTATTTTCTGGGTTTGATTCATTTAGTCTTAATTACCAGGCAGCATGTCGGTGATCAAGAGCGACTTCGATCCTCGCCATTTCCCACCAATACTTTACTGTAGAGTTTCTGCTGCTCCTCCTTAAATACCTCCTTCACCTTCTCCCGTTTTAGCCCACCATCCCTGTGATGGACAGGTTAGATTTAATCAGTACACGTCAGGATCAGTAACACACAAATATATTCACTACTGTTGGCTAATTTTAATTATTTCGTAGTAGAGTTAGTACTTGGTGTTGGAAATCCGTGTTCTAAATACGATGTGTGATTGATCAAAACATTCCAGGACTGTTCATTGGTTGGTGTGTGTGTATTTTATTTTTTTTTTAATTTCTCCCTAATTTAGTCGTTTCCAATTCTCACCCATCAACTTTTTGCCTTCCCTATCACACGACCACCACCGACCAGGGAGGGGCGTAAGCAAGCACACGCCCCCT
>JBCNYH010000026.1:35917854-35938000 GCA_039654325.1 Tandanus tandanus
CCGCTGATAGTGGGGCTTGAACCCCCGACCTTGGGATCAGTAATCCAGCACCCTACCACCAGGCCACCACTGCCCCGTTGTAAATAAACTACCTATGTTAACTGACTTAACCTCTACAGACACTACAGGGGATATATGTACCCTTACATCATTCATTATTTATAGCTATTTTATATGTAGCCAAACTGTATTTAGCATCTATCCTGCTAACCTGAGCACCCAAGAGCACCAGATGCCATGGCAACGTTACTACATGAAAGATAAACCCCAACCACCTAAATGCACTACTTATCTACACGTCTCCCATTGCACTCCCTATCCCTAACAATGCACCTTACCTGAGAGGCAGCAGGATGCCGTAGCGAATGAGCATGCCGAGCCCCCACAATGCCGTCAGCCGTCTGCTGATGTTCTGGAAGTTGTAGTTATAGTTGCTGCGTGTCAGCAGGTTCCAGGACTCCAACTCCTCAGCCGAGAAACGCTTCGTCACCTCATCGTCTACGATGCTCTCGACCCCGCGTCGGCAGAAAAAAAAGATGTCCGACATGTCAAACTCGGCCTCCGCTCCCCCAACTCGCCTCACTTCCTGTATTTCTTGCTCCAGAGATGCTGGCTCCTTCGCTATGATCCCTGAAAAAAAAAAAAAAGGAAGTCACATGACCTTATTAACTAAATTAAATACTACAGTACATTACATTTCAGGTGGATGGAACCCTGAATTCTGATTGGTCTACAGAAACATTGCAGGGTGTGTTATTTCTCTGATCCAGTGCCATAAAACAGATATGCGCTGACTCAGACAGTATGAAGACAGATTTATATGAGCGCTTCTATTTTGGTCGAGTGGAAATACAGATTACAAGGTTGGATTGTGTTTCCGATTCTCCTCAGATGGTGATATCGGTCATTCTGTGATCATGATGAGGGCATATTCAACCGGGAAAAGACCCCGGGGTCAACCCAGAACACGATGGAGGGACTGTGTTTCTCGGCTGGTCTGAGAATGCCTCCGGTGCTAGGCTGCTGCACCCGTGATCCGACCCCGGAACAACCGGAAGAAGAAGATGATCATAATGATGACTACCTGGTTCTTACATCATCCATTACATATAATAATGCAGAGGTAGTGCGAATAGTCTCACCATTGCTGTAGGGTCTGTAGAGCTGCTGGTTCTTCTCTTTCGCTCCTCTCTCCATCCTGAGTGTGGCCCACTGTAAAAACAACAGCAAAGAAAAGGGTTGGTTTCACGTGGAGTTTTGTGGGCATCGCCACTTGCACACACGCACACACACACGTCATCAAAACTAAACTCACCAACACTAAACTAGCCCTGGAGTGCTTGCATGGGTTTCCTCTGGGTACTTCGGTTTTCTCCCACAGTCCAAAGACATGCACAGTAGGCTAACTGGCTGTTCCAAATTGACCCTAAGGGTGAGTGTGTTGCCCTGCGATGGTCTGAAAAGCTGTTCAGGGTGTATCTCGCCTTTGCCCAGTGTCAGTTGAGACCCGTGACCCTGGTAGAATTGAGCTATTCGGCAAATGAATTTGAGGTGGTGAAATGTTCCCTTCCTGTACAACCCCACAGGTGGCGCACACTAAACCTTTCACATGCCGGCAGGTTGTGCAGCACCCCGTATGATGGGACCGAATCATTTACTACCTTTTTGTAGAAATATCAATCAACTTACATGCTTTTACACGGTTCAAGGTTTTAAAATCGTAACAAAGAAGGCTTCATGGCTTCCCATACACTGGTTTACTTGGGAACTCCTCAGATAGACACATCCCATAATTCTGTTTCCAGGACAAAACTGTGGCTCTGACTACAAAATAATACTTTAACTATCTATTTTCTCCCTAAATACAATTCTTTAATAACATATTAAAGTCACATGATGGCTATTCTGTGCTCCTAACACTCACCTCAAATATTTTCAGCAGTGAATTCATGTAGAGCCTTCGTATGCCAAAAGAAACACCAAACACCGCGGGCACGATGATGAAGACCAGCAGGAGCGTGAACCACACAGTGAAGGAGATGCCCAGGAGCATGCAGATCAGCCCATCGAAGGGGAAAAGATACGACTCCATCGCTGTAGAGAGCCAGGGCAGTGATCTCCCACAGTCAGCGACTGGAGCCTGTACTGCTTTTAGAGCCTCAGTTTCTGAAGTCTGCGCTGAAACAAGGCCTTCATGAGCACAGCAGCGACCTCAGCTCGGCTTATCAAGTACACCAGGAAACAAAGTGCAAACTTAAAAGTTCAACATTGAGTTCTTTGTGTGTTTGATTTATTCCATGGCTCGTCAGAACAATTTGGCTTTTTACTGAAGCAGAAGTCCAAAACGATCATGTTTCTGTGGAAGAAGAATGAAAAATGTTAAACAACATGTTAAAAAAATGATAGAGATAGCTTAATTGTTTGGATGATAATAATAATAATAATAACTAGAACTGCATTCTTGTCACAAAACACCAGGTGTATCCCCCGTGTGCTCAAGTGCACCCTTAGAGTGTTACTGGGCAATAAAGGATAAATATAAAATAAAGCCATAAAAAAAACGCCACCGCGTCTGCGGCGGCAGCAGGGGGTGCGGACAGCCCCTGAAAACATACCATCCCTTACGCTTTGAGGGGGATACAATAAAATAAAAAGAAAGTAACTAAACGTTAAAGTATGCACTTTTTCAGTGATTTACTTTGATTGAGGTATACTTTTTAAAACATACTGGATTATCCTCATCTTAGTTAATGGTTTCCTATCTGCTCATAGTGCCGCAGTAAGATTTATCCCGGAGTTAATCTCCGCCTAACCAGAGCGATGCAGCAGGGCTTTCGTACTTTAATACAACTCACTAATCTCATCTGTCCAATCTGCTCCTCTTTTATGCCAAAACCACAGCATTCATAGCTCAGCTTTCAGATTCTCGCTCCACAACGTCTTCCACAGATTTCTAATATAATACTAAACACTTCTGGAAAGTATTAAATTACAATTCTGAGCTCTTGGGATGAACTTCTTACTTTTTTCTTTGGGAAAATGTGTTTCATGGAATTGTTCTTGAGTTTAACGTCATTTTAGCTGGACAAGTCGCCACTATGACGTCACAGAAACACTTAACATGTAACAGGAACAACAGCATTACAGCACCAGGCAACAAAATAGCAACAGCATTAATACCCACATCCAGTGACGTGGAAAATAATCACGTCATTGCTTACATCATAAATTTTTCCAAACATACACGTTTACTTGCGTCTCAAAGTGAAGATTTAATTTAATAATCGAGAGGATTATTATAATTCCTGTCACACAACTATTTACAGTTTGCAACCGATTAGTCAACAAATTAGGCAGCAAAACAATACAATAACTTTATAAATTTTAAAACAGTTACAGTACAGTTCCTTCAATAACATCTGGCAAGGGTATCAGCAAAAGCTGGCTCTGGCTGACGTGTACTGCGCATGCGCAAGACCAATACCGACCATGCGCACTGCAACTGACTGCATACGTTATGCACATTTAAGGTGAGTTCAGAGAACCGAATCAGATGTGTATGTTGCAAACAGTAAACATGTTGGTACGAAAACATCACACTGTAAATTATAATGACACACTCATTAAAATAATTTTAAATAAAAAAATATAACCAGGTTGTACATTTGTGAGATCATTGTGGTGACTCTGACTAGCAAACAAACAGTTAGTCGTCAGCTAAACCTAAAAAGCTCGCTAGTTTAATAAAGCTAGCTGGTAATGTCTTACTCTATAAACATCCATCATTTACAAACTCACCAGTTTTAAGCACATATGAACGATGAGACATCTTTTACTGAATAATATATTATATTTAGAAATCCTACTCTACTTCAACACAAACTGAAACACGCTTGCTGTGGATAAAGAGAAAAGCAAACCGGTATAAAACAATAGCGCGAGATGAAACCGGAAACCGGAAGTGGGTTAAATTAAATTATAAAAGACCCAGGCAGGAAACGCTGTATATTGTTTATTGTTCCTTTTAGCTCTCGTTCTAGTTGTGTACATTGAAAAAGCACAGTAGAATCTCAAATTTATTGCTTATGCCATGTCTGCTCTTGTTTGTACTTTTAATACTCGCGTACATAATAACAATGTTTTTTTTTCTTTCTTTAAAAAAAAAAAAAAGGATTTCAGTTAAAGTTGGCTGCAAAACTGGTTCTGTCCAGCAGGTGGAGCGCTGGACCACCATTTATTAGTGTTTTGACGCTCGCTCACTCACCGTTTTATCTTATTAGGGTCGCGAGGAGGCTGGAGCCTATCTCTGCCAACACGTGGGTGAAAGCGGGGTACACCCTGAACAGCTCGCCAGACCATCACAGAGCCAACACACACAACCATTCGCACACACCTAGGGGCAATTATGAACACCCAATTAGCTTACTTTGCATGTCTTTGTACTGTAGGAGGAAACCAGAGTTCCCTGAGGAAACCAACGCAAGCACAAGCACAAGGAGAACATGCAAACTCCACACAGAAACGCCCTCACCGAGCCCGTGACTTGAACCTGGGACACTCTTGCTGTCAGGCAGATGTGCTAACCTCTGCGCCACCATGCCAACCCTAGTAGCATTCATTCATTCATTCATTTTCTGAACCGCTTAATCCTAATTAGGGCCGCGGGGAGGCTGGCGCCCATCTCAGCCGACTCTGGGCGAGGGCGGGGTACACCCTGGACAGCTCGCCAGGCCATCGCAGGGCCAACGCTCACACAACCACTCACACTCACACTCACACCTGCCCTAGTAGCATTTTGCCGTTAAAATATTTAAATAAATAGCAATAGATATTCAAGCTTTTTGAGAGTATTGCATCTTTAAAAATCAATTGGCATGTACTTTTTATAGTGATGCACAACAAAAATAAGTAGCATTAGTGTTTCTCTCACAGTCTATGGTTTCTACTGGATCCTCGGTTTTGTCCTGAGCTTGTGTTACTGTCTATGTGGAGTTTTACATCTTCTCTTTGGGTGCTTGTGGATTTTCCCTGGTTCTTCACCTACTGCCTTCTCCCAAAAACATGCTCCTAGGTATAAATGAGTGCACGAATGTGTTGAGTGCGTGGTGCCATGTGATGGTCTAGCATCCTACCATCCATCCTATTTCTACCTATCACTTTAGGTTCTACCTGAGGTTCCACTGCAACCCTAACCATGGCAAAGTGCTTTTTAATGAAGAATGAATGAATAATGAATGTACAGCCCCTTCATATCCATAAGTAGTGCTTTTGGAAACTGTTGGCACAAAGTTAAAAGGACACAGTTGGATAGATTTTCTTTGTATAATGTAGCATTAAACGTGCTCAACCCTCAAAAAAACAAAAGTGGGTGCTGAATCCTCAAATGAAAATAAACTTGAAATATATGCACACAGGACAGCACTCTACTGATTAAGAAATTTGCTGACTGCACCCCAGACTTCCTCACCCATCACCAGTGCCTGACCTCATTAATGGCTGAATGAACACAAATCCTCAAAGCCACACATCAAAAATGGAGTGAAAGCCTTCGCAGAGATGTCTAGACTGGAAAAGCAACAAAGAAGGAACCAACTCTATATGAATACCTACAGTGTTGGAAAGAGATGTTCAACAAGCACATCGGACTGTGATTACCAAGTGTTTATAGTGTGTACCTTAAAAAAACACCATATACCTAACTTATAAGGTTACTGCACATATTTGCAGAGAACACATTAAAAGATGATGTTTATCCAAAAACATATAATAGGTTTAAAGATAAAAGAAAACATTCCACAACACAAACCAAACCTTTAATAAAATACACTCTACCACTCTGCATGCATAGAATCCAACAGATAAAATAAACCTGAACATAATGAAGACACTGTAAAGGAGGACATCCATCATACACATCATACAGTCTCCTCTCCATCTTTCTCACACACATTGAGATAGCTTTTTTTATACATGCTGAACAGACATTCACAATAACGAACAGAATGCACATAAGACTCTATATAGTACATACATACAGCATCAAGGTCAACACCATGTTCATGCAGGAGATAAACTACAGACAAGACACTGATAATGTCTTGTCCTTACAACAAAAATAAATGTACTTTAGAGCTTCCTCATAGGAAATGTGCATCAGATTTGATGTATACTACTCTTATTTTATCCTCAAAGTAGTGTACTTGTATATTTATCAGAGCGAATCAAAAGCAAATGGCTCCCTGTCGGGTGTAATGCACTACATAGGGTGTGGAGATTCTTTAAAATACCCTGTTGTGGGATTATAGTGCCCTGAATAAGGTGTAAGTGCTATTATTTAATCATCTATGTAGTGCTTTCAAGCCTGAAACCCAAATTTCTGACTATTGGATATATATTATGTTTAATAATTTCATTATTTCAAGTTCATACCCTATCATACCCCATTTGGAGCATTTTGTTCAGGGAACTGTGTCCCAAATACCTGCCGATTGCATGACAAAGGACTAATGCATACAACATAGAAGTATTATATCCTGTGTACTGCCCATAATGGAGACAGGCTCCTTGTTGCATGGATAGTGCCAGTATTTTATACACTGTTTATACATTGCCGTTTGACATAGTGCAACATTTTTATCAGTCGACAATATGACAGACAGAATGTGATATGCCCATTAGAAGTGCAAATGATTCAATGTACAGCTCAGTACATTCTGTGAGATTAGTAATGAAGATAGTTCTAGCAGTTTAACACTCCATCATTAATATACAAATGAATATACTAGACTTTTATGTGAGTTTGCTAAAAGGCTACTATTACACATTAGGGTCTTAAATGGAAATGAAGGTGTGACAATGTGGCCTTCAGAGCGATGCCATAGAAGGACTATTGCTGTTCCTTTAAAAAAATTTTTTTAGGTTTGCTGAAAACCTTTTGGGTCACGATCGTAAGCCAAATAAACTAACTGAAGAACCATTTCCTGGAAAATAATAATAATCCATTCATTAATAGCTTCTTCAGGGCCACAGCTCTCAAAGTAGATTCATGAACCATCAATTGAATTCATTTATTTTGTTCCAGTGGTGCAATTTGCAACACACTATTATTACCTTCACTGCCTGGCAGGGGACGTTATGTATTCACTTGTGTCTGTTTGCTTGTTTGTTAGCAGGATTACACAAAAACTACTGATCTGATTCTCATCAAACTTGCTGGAGGGGTGGGGCCTGGGCCTTAAAAGAACCCATTACATTTTGGAGGTGATTTGTGCATGGGAACATGCTGAACAAAACAAAACAAAAAAAATCCCATTATCCTGAAAAATCCCTATCTTTAACATGAGAGAAAATGTTCATCTGACACCCAGTAGGGGGAGATATTTCATTATAACCCTGCCAAGTCATAGCGATACATTTGTGCCTGGTGGAAGTACCTTAAACTCAGTGAGTGCCCCTGTAGTTAAAGTTATATTCATCAGTGTGTTCTTATGATGATTATTAGCTGATTTGAAGAGTTGCTCAAATTAAATCATTTCTGAGTGCTGAAGATGTCAGCTGTCAGTAAGGATTAAATATAGCTATATGACTCCAATAAATAGCCAAATAATTACCAATTATTAACATAAGGCAAAAGGCAGTGGTGGCCCGGTGGTAGGGTGCTGGCTTACTGGTCCGAAGGTCGGGGGTTCAAGCCCCACTATCACCGAGTTGTCACTTTTGTCCCCCCATGGCCAGCCATGTCTCTCACTGTCTGTGGTGAGAAGAATGTAAAGAACCATCGCTGACATTCATAAAGAGTAGGCCATTGAGTTGCTGTCAGCATGTTTCTGCCCAGCGATGGCCTTGCAAACTGTTCAGGGTGTACTCTGCCCTCGCCCAGAGTTGGCCGAGATGTACGCCAGCCTCCCTGTGACCCTAATTAGGTTTAAGCGGTTCAGAAAATGAATGATTGAATGTAAGGCAAGGTGGCTGTCACTAAATAATGCTGGAGATGGAACATCAATTCAGTGTCATCCACCAAACCTGAGATGAACAATTATTTTAGTTTAAAATACACGTGAACATAAAAAGCAAATTAAAGTAAGATTGTTTATAGATTTTTTTTTTTACTTATTTTAACCATGACAAAGACAGGTTAGGTAAGTTAACGTCATCTTTATAAACCCATTCTGGGTTTTGGAAAACATATACTACATGAAAACACAAGTAAACTCATGCTCCGTAATTGTGTGTTTTTAAACTCATTTAGTTTTAGTATATACTACATGAAAACACAAGAAATACAAACTAAATTGAGATTTTCATGGTTTATTTTTCCATTTTTAAAGCATCACACTGATGACAATAATGTCGCCTGCGCCAAGTGACTGTGAAAAACTGTGAGTGTCTGTCATTTTGATTCATGCATTATCCACTTGGGATAATGTTTTTTATTGTTTAGATAGTGAACCAATCAGATTGTGCTGTTTCCATTAATATATACTAATACTGTATACATTCGAATAATGAACCTGATATTTAAAGAAATGCATTACAGTCATAAATTACATATGTGTTATGCAGTATTTATAATTTTATGTGGGTCTCTGATTGTAAAATGTTTAACAATATGGCTTAATAAAACAGAAAAAAATAGTCCTTCTATTGCACCGTTTGCATCACCTTGATTTTTGAGTAAATATAAAAACACATAGAGGACAGCCTATTTTACAGCTGAAGCAACGTGACATGAGTATGTTTTAAACTGTTGTATTGTATAATACATTTTACAATATACAAATGGACTAATTATTGCTGTTATTTGTACTGTATACAGGATCATAGTGACTAGACTTTTCATATATTTTACATGCAGTCATCAACCATGATCAGGAACTCGTGTACACTTGCACGTTCAAGCTGTTGTTGTCTCAGCCAATCACATGAAAGTAGCACAATATGTAAAACCATGCACATATATGTCATGAGATTTAATTTCACATAAAACATTAGAGTGGGGAAAATGTAATCTTAACACTGGCATGGTTGTTAGTGCCAGATGGACTGGTTTGAGTGATTCAGAAACTGGTGATCTCTGAGGATTTTCCTTACAGGACACTGGGGCCATTCTGTGTGGAGTTTGCATGTTCTCCTTGTATCATGGGCTCCATGGGTTTTCTCTGGGTACTACAGTTTCCTCCCACAGACCAATGACATGCGCATTAGGTCAACTAACTACTCTAACTGTCTGTTCATAAGTGTAAATGTGAGTATGAATGGTTGCTTATGTCTGTCTTAGCACTGCAACGGACTGGCGAGCTAATCAGGGTGTACCTCTAACCTCCCCCGTGTCCCTGTTGGATAAACAGTAGAGATAATGGATGGGGGGATAGTTAGAAGAGAATTACTAGAATGGTTTAAGCTTACAAGAAGGCGATGGTAATCATTCTTTATAGCTACCGTGAGCAAAAATGTATCTCAAAATGCACAATATGTCTTTGACCAGGTGATGTTTTTCCAATTTTCCAATTTTTTTGAATCTGCATTAATTAATACATTGTACTGCTTCATGATTGGCTAATTGGACAACAGAAGGAATAAACGTGTGTACATGCATGCCTAATAAAGTGGAAGGTGAATGCATGTTCTGGTTTATATCAATAAATACATTCCATGTAGAATATTGTTTTTATAAATATGTTTAACGGATGATACAGAGAAAAATACCCGTACATTTTATTTAACTGCTGACAAGACCAAGTTACATAAGCATGTCTATAGAGGTGTCTAGAAAGATTGTATCTGGAATCTATCTTGTTTAGTCTTGTAATGTTTACCTCTGCTAAGGAGGTTATGTTCAATCTCCAGCTTGTGTGTTTGCTTGGCTGTGTATTTGTTAGCAGGATTACACAAAAAGTAATATGATTTTCGTGAACTTTCTCCCGGAGGTACGAGGAAGACTCTATTACATTTTGAAGATGATCCGGATCAAATTCAAGATCCAGAAATTTTTTTAATGGCTCTTTAACAATGTGAGATTTTTTTTTTTGTTGTTGTTGTTGAAAGTGTGGTATTGCAGCAGGCCCAGCAGGGGCTGTTTTTTCCTCCAGCCTGGGAGAGGTTTGCACTCCCTGAGTGCTCTTGTAATATATGAAACAATCTTAACTAGAGCACACTCAAGCATTTTATTTTGTATCTGAGATTCCTATAGAATCACCCTGGGGGAAACACCTGACTTGTCTTTTCCAGTATCTCACTGTGCTGTGCTCTTAAATTAGATCTTTATGTACATTATGCACAACTGATACTGCTTCTCCAGTGAGTGTATATTGATGGAGATTTTTTTATCTCAGTGTGCTAGACACAGCTAGAAACCAAGAGTAGATTCAAAACATAAAACCAAGGTTAGTGCATGTGTGAAATATGCTGCACTGCTTGCTACGCAATCTGGTATCAAAAGCAATATTTAACCATGCTAAAAGGACTCTTTTCCTGCGTCTCATGTAACATGGGCTTTGTCCACTCACTCTCATGCAGCAGTCAACATCTCCAGGTAAACACAGGACCAAAGAAGTACAAGGTGTCTTGCTCAGTTTTTTCTGACGCGAAAATTTCACAGTATTGCAGCGATATGTTGATTATCATCCGAAAGATGTGCTTCTGATAAAGCTGGATACAAAATGTTGTCTTGCAGCATTTCTTGTTTGCTCAGTCTTTATAAAGGAGATGTAAAGGGCTTTCATGCTTCACTGCAGGGTCAGAGGTCAGAGGTTGTATTCCAAACGTCCCTTCTAATCTCCACCCTAGCACCTCTCTCTACCTCCATCATGTCTTTCATCTCTGTTCTGTCGTTCTGTCGTTCCTCCATGTCAGCGTGACATCATTCGAACAAATTCTGAATGAACAAGAAGGAAAGCTTTAACTGCAGTTTTATCAAACATTGAAAAGTTCACGGAGAAACCCCCCCCCCCCCCACACACACACATCATACAGTACTTTCTAAACACTAGCTGATGAAAACACACCTTCAAAGTCCACATGTCCATCACCATTAAGATCAATGTCCTTCAGGATGTCCTCCAGCTCTTTCCGTCTAACCTGCGATAATAGACACAACAGAACATTCATATGCACTATTCTCTCACACACTACAGGATTTTTAATTTCTTGCGGCATGTTGTGTGGTGGACATTGTGGTGTAAACACTATAAAATTGTTGATAAGATTGATGGTCACTTCGACACACCATGATCACGGATTTTCACCAAACTTGGTGGGGACACTACCCTACCTGAGTGCCAGAGATGATTTGATTTTGGAATGTCTGGGCCAAAGGTGAAGGTCAGAGCAAGGTCACACATTTGTGTTGCACTTATAACTTTAAAATAAGTGCTGATAAACATGCTGTTACTATGGAACATTAATAGGAAACCATATACGGGGGTCCTCGATGTGTCGAGGTTACGATGCTTGTGCCATTAAGAAGTGTCATTTTGTTAGGAATTGTTCTCTTTTTTGTTTTGTTTTATTTTATTATTTTATATTTGTCCTCCATATGCTTTTCTTACTGCTAGTTATGCCTTCATGTGTCATAGAAATGTGTTTTTATATCCTAGATTTTGCTACTGCATCACCAAAATTGGTGGATACACCATACGTGAGTCCCAGTGATTATCTGATTTTGGAATGTCTAGGTCAAAAGTCAAGGTTAGAGCAAGGTCCCAAATTTATACAGTGTGCACCCCCCAGGACTCGTGTTTGCTTGTTTTTATCTTTGCTGTTCCTAGCAACTATGTAGGGTTGACCTCACAAATAGGTTCTTACTGTTACAAATAAATGGCAAATTGGGTTCAAGGAGCAAACCAATTAGATTTTGCCTCTGATTCTTATTGTTTGTTCCTCAGTGCTGGTGTTGCTATCTGTTGCAGGGGATTTAAAAGACATGTAGTGTATGACAATTTATGCAGAAGAATAAGAGAGGACTGCGATGGCCTGGCAAGCTGTCCAGGGTGTACTCTTCCCTCGCCCAGAGTCGGCTGAGATGGGCGCCAGCCTCCCCGCGACCCTAATTAGGATTAAGCGGTTCAGAAAATTATGAATGAAGGGTTCAGAAAATGAATCAAGAATAAGAGAGGAAAGAAAGATGAGATAAAGCTATAACCTGTTGTCCCAGCAGTTTCTTCATGGCTTCTCGTAGTTCAGATGTGCTGATCTGACCGTCTCCATTAGCGTCAAACTGAAAGTAGTAATAATAAAAAAAATGCTTACAGTCTTTGATCCAGTTTGTCAGTTTGCTCCATCAATCTATCAGTTTCACCCTGTCTGTTCTGTTCAGCTTCAAAATAGCCAATTTAAAATGTTGAAAAATACAAAGGATGATTATTCTCAAACAAGGCTCAACAATATTTATTGTCCAATAAGGAGAAATCTTTAACGTAGCAAGAGGTGACAATGCAGAATACAACATCAAGATCAACAATAAATAATAATTATAATTATAATAAAAAATTGTGCAGGGAATTGGTAAATCATTCAGCCATCCATCCATCCATCCATCCATCCATCCATCCATCCATCCATCCATCCACCTAACTGTCCATCCATTATCTGTACTGCTTTCTTATCCATTAGGATCTTGGCAGAAGCTGAATCCCAGCTGACTTCACGCAAGAGTCAAGGGACACCCTGAACAGTTTGCTAGTCTATTGTTAGCCTCAGTGGCGGTACATTTGGTACCTGGGCCTTCAGTGGGGACTTAACGGACTTAATCCACCTCTTAATACCACCACTATCTGTAATAATATAATTATATAAACCATCAGTAATATACAAAAACGCAATATAACAGGAACTGGCATTACAGAGAGAGAGGCATTTCGCATATTGAGGGTGAATAACATTTTTACTAAAGCAAGAAACCCAGTTAACCCTTTAGCATTACACAACTTCCACCGGTGACAAAGGGTTCAGAATCAATATGTATCTAATAACATGACAAAAACAAAAACATTTAAATAAAATACATCATACTCACCAGAGATGCTGATTATAGACAAAATCCATCCTACTTTCCTTGTGCAGGAAGACTACAGTTTTGCTCTGATCAACCAATCAGAGGACGGAAAAATGCTGACTTTCTTGTGCGCCAGCTAGCTGGCCCTATGTGGCGAATTTGAAATCTGATTGGTTAAAGAAACAGCCGCATCCCTAATATAGTTTACGTGACATCGGCCAGCACTACTAATTCTGAAGGCCCTGGGTGGGTAAGATTGACATGGCAGCACATAGAGGCTGAAATCTGATTGGACAAAAAATCTAGCATCCACATAGACGTATTGGAAGCAGTGCAGCCAAGAGACACGCTACGAAATGAGGCGAATAGACTGTTGGGAATAAATTAATACAATTTCATGGAACAAATACTAGAATTTTAATTGTAAATGTAGATCAGTGCTTCTGATAGTGTTTGGGCCAGCGGAGAAGGCTTTACTGGCACTGACGGCCTGCCACTGGTTAGCCTAAGCGCTAACACTGACACAAACAATCTTTCACACTTATGGAAAATTTATTGCAGCCAGTGTACTTAATATGTGTCTTTGAGCTGTGGAAGGAAACTGCAGTACCTGAAGGAAACCACCAATGCATATTGAGAACATGCAAACTCTACAGATCTGCCCTTGGCTGAGATTAGAACCCTAAACCTTCTCACTGTGAGGCGAACCACTGAGCCACCGTCCCCCAGAGACAGTACAAATATGCAACTGTGCAAATGTGCCAGGGTAGTGCAATGAACACAGCTAGAGTGCTCATTGCCTTTAAGCATATCAATAGTACATGGGATGAAAGAGCCTTTGAGTCTGTAAGTCCTGAAATAAGGGCCTGAGGGCAATAGCACAAACTCGCTCCAACTCCCTCCTGGCCTGGCAATCCAATATACAGTAGAATTACTCCCCTAAGGACTTGCCTATTATTCATTCATTCATTCATTCATTCATTCAGGGAGGCTGGTGCCTATATTAGCTGTCTCTGGGCGAGAGCGGGGTACACCCTGGACAGCTCACCAGGCCATCGCAGGGCACCTGCCTATTATAAAGAACTAAAACCTTGACCTGACTCTTCCCTGAGAGCTTACTGTCCATTTTAACAAGCAGGACAACACAAAAAGTTAAAAAGGTCAACATGAACAATAAACAACATCTTAGTTTTCTGCATCTGTCTGTATTCACCTCTTTAAAAGCATCTCTGAGCTCCTTCATTCCGATCATATCAGCCGTTTCTGCTAATAGTTTCGGTCCCATTAGTTCCACAAAGTCATCAAAGTCCACTCGACCCCCCACTGCAAGAACACAGAAGAACTAAAATAAATGAGAGATGTTTTGGGGATAGATATTTTTCAGGATGAATGAAATCTGGAAATGGAGCCAACATGGCTGCTGCTGTATTGTCGAATTATAGCTGAGGAACGTACGGTTCAAGTTGATCTGCTGACTTAATTCAATCAGCTCCATCTCTGTAGGCATGTAACCCATTGTCCTCATACAGACCCCCAGGTCCTTACAGTTGATAAGACCATCTCTGTCTCTATCAAACTCTTTAAAGGCTTCTCTGAGCTCTGTAAACACAACAGCAGATCAGGACTGATGAAAAAGCCATGATTTTACATTTCAATTTTTTAAACAGTCGAAGCAACCCTAAATATTAGACACTGTGTGACAGGAGCATTAAACCAGAATTATATTATATTAGAATAATATTGACAATTTGAATGATTGAATCAGTTCCAAGATTGAATCAGATTGAATCATTTAAAACAAAGAGGTGAATCATGGTAATTTTACAGAACAATTATTTAATTAATAATTCCCTATACTCACTCATTCACCAAACTGCTTAATCTTATTAGGGTCCCGGGGAAGCTGGAGACTATCTCAGCCATCACTGGGCCTGACCATGGTAGGGCAACACACAACCATTGACACTCACACCTAGAGGCAATTTGGAACAGCCAATTAGCCTAATGTGCATGTTTTTGGACTGTGGAAAGAAACCAGAGTACCTGGAGGAAACCCACGCAAGCACAGAGAGAACATGCAAACTCCATACAGAAACGCCCGGTCTGGGAATCAAGCCCAGGCCTTCTTGCTGTGAGGCGGACGCGCTAACCACTGCGCCATCGTGCTCATCGATCTGTTATTTCCTTCTATTCCTTAAATCAGGTGTTATATTATTAGCATTATCTCATAAAACTTACCGTCCATCTCTTCAGGTCTCAGCTCTCTGTTCTGAAAAATATAATAAATGATTCGTAAATAGCAACAACAACAACAACAAAAATAAATCTAGGGGAGTTTGTTTTCTTTTTCCTTTCAGTTTAAATGACTCATCTTTGTACTTGTAATAAAATGAAGAGAATATAAACAGAGTTGATTAAAGAGTGTTAAAGCAGGACCTTTAAATGTTTTAAGGAAACTATAAAGTGGTACAAATATAATGAAAACTGCTGTTGTTATAAAGCTGGACATTTTGACTTTGCAAATGTGTTTTAGTAAATTAAAACCATATTAATTTCTTAAGCTGTGTTTGATTGTTATTCATCCACCACGGGGTGACCAGCGTGATTCAGCAAGACTAGGGTTAACTTTTTCCCTTAATTTATGCACATGAATCACACTTTAATTCCAGTGTTTTTCCTGGCAAATTCACAACAGTAATGACAAGAATGGCCAAAAAAGATCACAGGCAATATTAACAAGCGTTTAAAATCCATCACCTTTTTATAATATGTGATAGAGGTAAAGGCTTGTGTTCACACATTTCTTTGGCTCTGTACAGTTTGTCAGCCCCCATCTACCTTGAAATGCATCACTACTAATCAGATATTATTTTACTGACTTGGTGGCAGTGTTGCCTCAGTATACTGTATATCAGGAACAACAGTGGGTTTAAACATATTCCAGGCCTCACTTTAGATACTCGTATCACACTGGGCATCTTGTACATGTACAAGGTGAAATTACAGATATGTTTCTTCATGCACACGTTGTGTTAATATTCTCATTATTTCTCCATTTCTAATTACAGGTGTAGCTACGAAATTGATGTGTTTATGGTGACATTCTGCTGTAATGACATATTTAATTCAGATGGTAGCATTGTGTTAATTATAGTCATTACGTATTGATCTGATACTGACCTTATATCAGTCAGTACACTCTTCTATATGTTATGTTTAATGGGATGTAAGGGGTTGGGGCTCCCAAATGGTGCAACAGAAAGGCATTCATCCTATTACTGGGAGATCATGAGCATGAGGACAACGAAATTAGTCATGCTCTCTGGGTGGAAGTGATGTAATTTTCGTTCTCTGAAAACCCCAGTGCCATTTGTTGGAATTTAGGAGCTTGTGTATGAGGAAAAGGGCAGATAGCTGTCTACTGGGGGGCCATCCTGTGCATCCTATTACTGTCATTATAAAAAAATGAGTATTTATTTTACTATAATATAATATACTTTTATTATACAGGTATGGCAGCTTGAAGGATATCAGACATAAAGGAGTCAAATTGTGGTAATTTATAATAAATATGTTTTTATTGACAAATAAAAAGCACCAGAAAAAAAATACAATATATTAAAAAAATGCATAAACATAAAAATCAACAACAACAACAAACTGAACGAATAATAGACAATAACTGAGGAAAAATAATAAGTCCATTCTGGAAATAAAACTAAACTTAACTAAACTAGAAAGAAAGAAAGAAAGAAAGAAAGAAAGAAAGAAAGGAAGGAAGGAAGGAAGGAAGGAAGGAAGGAAGGAAGGAAGGAAGGAAGGAAGAAAGAAAGTAAGTAAGAAAGAAAGAAAGAAAGAGATCCAAGTGGCTAAACATCAATGAATGGGTTCAATTTTTGTTAAAATGTATTTTATTGATAAGTAAATTTAGATTTGAATGAATATTACTGATCTGAGACACTTTAATCAGACAATTATCAACTATGTCTAAAATCAACTATGAGACAAATCTAGACTTGAAGTCTTAAAGGAGGTGCTTCACCAAACAGGATCACCTGTATCTCATTTATAGTACCATTATAATCTGAACAAGTTTACAATACAAAGATTTGGGGAATTAATCTAACACTTCCCCCCTCATTTAATTGCTCACATTACCACACTGTATTAAAATGCAGAAACAACCTTTAACAGGTTGTGCACGTATTATATACAGATTATTATATAGATTTGCCTGTTTGTGTATGTACACACTTACGTACAGCCTGCCGGCTCTCAGCGAAGCCCTTTCGTAGGAAGATGCATGCAGGACCAAGCACGCTGTGTACATAAGCAGAGTTTTGAGATGCCAGGGTGTGGCTTGAGGCTCCGCCTTCATCCCGTGCCACAGCTTTGTAGCTCAGCCTCCGGTCCTGATATGGGCCAGTGTTTTGGGGAGGGATGTGACAAGTAAGCGGGCACAGAAATGATCAGAGACGGAGAGTTCCTCTCTATATATGTGTTATATATAAAGGATGTGATGACGTACAGTATCTGTATGATGGGATACCAAAATCAATACCTTCTATATATTTGAACCCTCACGCTGTACTGTTTTTTTTAAATGTGTTTTCACATGTGTGAAAATTTAAACCCATATTATATAAATTGACACACTGCATAAAAGCAAACCTTCCTATAAGATCTTTGTGAGTTGTGTTTCCTTTGCATTTAAAATGATTTATTTTGCCAATATACATAAAAATTATTTGCTGAAGGTGAAGTGGATATCGCAGAATAGCTGGAATAATAGTATCCTGAGTTTACGGGGTAAATAATATCTATTAATATATACAACACAGGAATGCCAGGATCTGATTGGTTTGCTGTGTTGTGGCATTTAACAGTTATTTGACCAAGGCAATGTGGATTATCATAATAATTCAGCAACATCCACCGAACCTGACGCAAATAATTGTTTTAGTATATATTACATGGGGACATAAGCAAAAAAAAAAAATTTCATGGTTTATTTTTTAAATCATGAAACATGCATGAGCTTCGAGTGCACACATGAGCTAGTGCAGAAGTTTTATTTTTAATGGTGCCACTTTAGCCCTCTTTAAGAGTTTTAGTATATACTTTGCAGAAGCATAAAACAAAGCAAACTAAAATAAGATTTTTCTTTTTACCATGATAGAGGCAGGTCAGGTGAGTTCTGCTGTGTAGCTAATGGTGTCTGTTTAGCCTCCTCATACAAAGTTACATACCACACAGAAATGTAAGTAAACTGCCCTCTATAAAGATATTTTAGTGTCTACGATGTAATAAAAAACCTAAAATGAGATATTTAAGATTTATGTTTCCATTTTTTAAAGTGATAATGATGACACCGCCTGCTTCAATTGACCTTGACAAATTGTAATTGTCTGTCATTTTGATTCAAGCATTACCCTCTCGAAAGGATGTTTTAAAACCCATGATAGTGGACCTATCAGATTGCGCCTTTCCCATGTGGTAATAAGATTTATCCCTTTTTTATAAGGCTAGGGATTATATGAACATATGTTTATAGAGCTGGACAAATTTAACTGACATCAGATTAAAGCAAAGTCATGCAACATACATATATACGTGCACACACACACACAAACACACACACACACACAAACACACACACACACACACACACACACACACACACGCCAAACTTGCACTATCTAAAATAAATCCATCCAACATTACAATATTATGTGCATCACTGCAGTTTTGTGTGTGTCCTCAGCCTCGCACACTGGTGTGTGTGTGTGTGTGTGTGTGTGTGTGTGTGTGTGATCAGCATCTGCCCTCTACTTGAGCATGACCTTCACGGTCCATCTGTGTGTGGTAGAGAGAGTGTATATCCTGCTCTCTTACCCCCCCCCCCCCAAGAGTTCACACTGATAAGTGAAATGCAGTGGGGTGTAGACAATCTCCAACCAAGAGCTCTCAGTACATCAATACTGTGACAATGTTAATGCTAGCTACCTTTCACGAAAAACAACAACTAAGCTAATTCAGTCCATTCTATTTTTTTTTAAATAATAACTTTACATAATTTTTTTTTTTTGCAAAGCTTGGTGCATAAAGCAGTCTCAACCTGTGTGCTTGTTTATGTACTGCGCATTATTTTTTTTATGGTGAGCTGTGATTTCTGTGGTAGTGCATCATTTCTGTAATAAAAAATAGTGCTTAATTATAGACAAGCTACATTACTATCCTACAAAAATCCAGCTAAATCCAGCTATTTAAATAAAATCCAGCTATTTAAATAATTAAATACACGAGTGAATAGTGTAAAATTTCGTTCAAGTAAAGTGCACAAGCTGAGACGGGAGCCTAAAACAACCATTCACCCAAGAGTAAGAAAGCAATCCGAGGAACAAACTCTCTCTCTCTCTCTCTCTCTCTCTCTCTCTCTCTCTCTCTCTCTCTCTCTCTCTCTTTATATTATCGTATAATTGCGCATTTAATATCTTAAAAGGTCTTAAAGGCATTGCATATACTTTTACTGTCTCAAAATGAGCAGTTTATCTCACACACACACACACACACACACACACACACACACACACACATTAATACAATAAATCTGTCTAAAGCCTGGTACACATTGCACAATTTTAGCCCTGACTTTCTGCTGATGTGGTGTGTATGATTCAGTGATTTTATCGATTTTATCATTAATCAACAAGAGCCCGAGAGAAACAGACAGATAGATAGACAGATAGATAGATAGATAGATAGATGATAGATAGATAGATAGATAGATAGATCTAAACCCATAAGAAAATTTGAGCTGAAGAAGCTAAATGTGCCAGATATGTAACTACAAAAACCTAGTATAGGTAAAATATAACACTGCTACGAGCGCAGCGCATTCTCTGAGAGCAAATTCATCAAATGTGTATATACTACACAGGAACGGCACAATCTGATTGGTCCACTATCTCATAACATTTTCTGAAAACTTTATACTTTATTAGGGTCTCGGGGAGGCTGGAACCCACCCCAGATGACTCTGGGCGAAGGCGAGGTACACCGTAAACAGCTTGTCACACATGGCCAACACACACACACACACACACACACACACACACACACACACACACACACACACACACACACACACACACA
>JBCNYH010000026.1:36083711-36094450 GCA_039654325.1 Tandanus tandanus
TTAATGAATGAACAAAAATAAAATAAGGGGTGCTTCTGAGAGGTGCTGTCATCGTTAATCCACAACTGTGAATTAATGATGGCATGCCCTTCGTGGAGTAAAGACAAAGTCCATGTTTTGGTATGAGAACCTTAAAAATGTATTAATAGTTAGAATGTCATTCATCGAGTGCAAGGTACCTCTGCCAGGCACAAATTAATTATGGGTACAAGTAACTTGATTAATTTAAATTCTGCCTTACAATACAAAAATAATTAAATACAATTAAATTGACTTACAATACAAAAATAAAATAGTTGGTGCACAATGGCATTAGGTTATGAAGATTCTGTGAAAGGCGACGATGATGATGTGGACAACGACGACGCATCATTATGTGTCTCTCTACCTGTTACCTTCTGCACATGTTCAGTACACGACAACACAATGCTTTTGTTTATAGTCTTGTGGTGACAAAATGTATTTTATACAGCAATTTTAAAATTGAATGTACCTTTAAAGAAGCTGGCAGCAAATCCACCTTTATTAACAGAACCATCTGAGACAAATTTCATCCAGAGTTGGTTGGAGCTGCTTTTGATATCCTGGGGATTTGGGCTGCCACAGAATCTTCCAAGTAGCGGATCGCTCTCCGAGCTCCCATCGCGTACCTCCACATAGTCATATGCACACCTGTCATGTCTCTCCAACTGAGTAATGGAAATAAAGTGAGAAGTTGAGTCTACAAATTGAGGCACAATACCACTTAAAAAAAAGAAAATGCAAAAAAAAAATAATAATAAAGTAGTTATGTATAGAGTTATAAATGTTCTATAGACACATTTTGTACCTCAAATGCTTGGAAGCAAAGAGCCACATAAAACCCTTCAGTTACCGTCACCTTCCACACACACACTTTATTAGGTTGATAGTCGTCAGGGTAGTTAGGCGATTGAATCTGTCCACTGTCACTTTCCATTTCCCCACCACACATTGCTGCAAATAATAATGATAAATAAATAAAATGTATAAACTAATAACCAATAAAAAAACGAACAAACCAGAGGTTCCCAACTCTGATCCTGGATGATTGCAAATTTTAGTATTTTCCGTGTTCCCAACACACCTGATTTAAATAATTAAGAGCTCTTCATGACTTAATGTAGGTGTGATACAGTACTGGGTGTGATACAGTACTGTCACTTACCAGCTATATGTCTACTGTGGAGCCTCTGTGGGGGAACTCCTAGCGCAGGGAGGAGCTTCCTCAGAGGAACTAAAGCGTTTTCATGGAGGATTTATAAAAGATTAGCAGACGATCACCATAAATATAAATATGGGAAACTTAATGAACGGATTCATAGTTTGCGATCTTGGGCAGAAACATGATGTTGGAACTTAGTATTATTTCACCAAACCAAGTTATTTTGAAAATCTGTATTGCATATGTGCTGGACAACAGGAACCGCAAAGGATCTGTGGAGGATTTGTTGAGGAATGCTTTACATATGAGGTGGATTCTTCACAGGGGGGACATAATAGTAAATGTGGAGGCTCCATGGCAGATTTGGAGTTCTTCTGTAGAGGCTCCAGGGAGGATATATACTTGGTAAGTGACAATACTGTAGAACAGGGAAAAAACTATAATGTACAGGACAGGGTGTCCTCCAGGACCAGGATTGGGAACCAGTTGTATACTCCATACTGTACATGGTTTGAAGGAATTGAAGGCTAGGAGTGGAATTGAATGAAGGAGACTGAGATGTCCTTATAAAAAGGAAAAATGAGAAATAGGTGAGTCTAGTAAGAAGGCTGGTGAACTTTAATGTTTGTAAATGATTCTGGGTAATTGGATTTCCAAGAGGATTGAATTCAAGGGATTAAGGGAAGGCTAGAGCGATGGAGCTAGAGTCATGGAAAATTGGTCTACAGCCTTGAGAGTGTTTGTTCGCTCATCTCCAATATGTTATCATCAGTTCTGAAGCTTTCCGGCTCAGAGAGTTATGATCGATTTGGTCTGCGGACAGACAGAACAAGATCACAGGGATTGGAGAATGTTCTGTGTCATGCTCAAATTTAAGTCGATTTGGATAAAAGTGTCAGATAATTTAATAAGCTGTCAGCTACTCAGTTGTGTCCTGTCTAAATTTTAAGTTCATTCATTCATTCATTCATTCATTCATTCATTCATTTTCTAAGCTGCTTAATCCTAATTGCGGTCACGGGGAGGCTGGTGCCTATCGTAGCCGACTCTGGGAAAGGGAAGGGAACACCCTGAACAGCTTGCCAGACCATTGCAGGGCCAACACACGTACATTTTAAGGACTGTAGGAGGAAACCCGGGAGCCTGGGAATTGGTCCCCGGCGTTCTTGCTGTGAAAAATGAAATAGGCTGTCTGTATACACTGATAATATAATACCACTGTTACCTGATGTAGTAAAAACCCAGCACTTGTCGGCAAATTACATCAAGGAGAAAATTGCTCTGAAAGTGCGAACGCCATTTGCTGTTTGAGTCTCTGACTGTTTTTCTACAAATTCCATAGCAACAGTATCAGTTATATAGTCAGAGAGAGCATGAAACGCAGTTTCATTTTCGTTTTTTTTTTTTTTTTCTTTTTCTCCGTAATGAAATTTGACGAAAAGCGCTGGGTTTTTCTAGATCGGGTCACAATATATACATGGGAAACCTGAAAGCCAGCAGTGGATATTCACGATAAGGCACAATGGAGGTTGTTTTACCGAAGTGTTCCACACCACTGACTTTATATTTGGTAGATATTTCAAGAATATAGGCCAGTCATCATAAACATGACCGTGTCTTTAATTCTTCCGTTTTAAAGGTGGAATGGCATTTATGGGAAAGCTGTTTGAGCAAATATGAAATAATTCAGAAAAGCATTCAGCTTAACTTACTTGTTAGACAGGAATCAGGAATCAAACACTGAATGTACCTTCATACACAGCAGAGAATCCTTTTCCAACCCAGTTACTGCCACTGCGAAACTCAATCCACAAGCGACTGTTGGTGGAAATGAGAGACTCTGGAACCTGATCGCCACAAAAACGGCCTGAATCCAAAAATACAGATGTAAACATTTCAGAAACAAGCACCTCTACTGACCTAATATCTCATGTGAGTATCACTACTGTTGTGATATCTGATGTGCATCATACTACCTCTAGAGCACTATCTCTTAATTGGATATTAATTAGCTAGCTAAGCATGCAAGTACTCTAAAATTATTCTGACTTCTATATTGTATGATTAGAAACAGTAATTCAGTGGAGAACCAAAAACAAATACTATCTAGAGGGGCACTCAGAGAGTGCAATGTACCTCCACCAGGCACAAATGGATTATAGTGGTAAGAACATTAATTAGCCTGAAAAAGCTAACAATGCAGGCTTCATTATTATAACTTGGCATAGTTAAAATAATGAAACGTGACCCCCTAGTGGGCGTCTCAGGAACATTTATTCATTCACACATTATTTGCACTTATTGACATTAATAGATTTTTTTCCCCCAACATGATCCCATGCATCAATCACCTCCAAAATTCAGTGGTGTGTTACTTGTAACCACATGTACAGAAAAAAAAACATTGAAAAAAAATTGATGAAAAATGTCATTAAAATCTATATTGCACACAAACAAACTAACTAAGTAACTAATTAACTTACTGACTAACTAACCACAAACCAACACAAATGAAACGATTACCTCCTGGCAGAGGTAATGATGATGTGATGATGGTATATAATCATCATTGAACATAGCTGACTACATTAAACTTAATTTAACCCCTACTGTCCTCAACAAACTCTGTACATAGATGAAATAGGTGTACATATGTGTGTTATCATGTTTTCACAGTTGTAAAGGATGTATATTTGATCAATAAGAATCAAAGTTGTAGTAAGAAATACCTATTAAAAGAGATTTCCTCCAGTATCCATCTCGCACCTCCACATAATCATACCAGCAATGGTTACTTTGGTAGAGATCCATGGAGGTGAAGTTGAGGATGATCTAAGACAGAGAGCCAGACACAGTGGGAACAAAAAAAAAATACAGATTGAAATAATTAAGAAATGAATCACAAAAAAATGACAGACTGTTATTGAGCAGTTTGATTGCAACTAGCAATTACTACAACATTAAAAACTTCACTAGCACACAATGTTAAACGGCAGGCTAGAATGGAGGCACGGGGAGCATGTTATTACAGTTTCTTTCAGAATTGTGTTGTACTTATAGACCCTAGTACAGTATGTGCCACTTATGTCAATAATCAGCACAATCCCGGTTCATGCAAAAAAAATCTAATAAAATTAAACATTTCTGAAAGTTAGCTTGAGGTAATAAGATCTCTAACTGTTCAACATCAAAAGCATAATGGTCTTTGGATGACTATCATAGCAGCAGTGATACTCTGAGATATTAATACATTTTCTGATACTTATAATTCTTTCTTTTTCTTTTCTTTGGTTGCAGTGGTACAAAACTGCCTATGACATTGACCACACCCTAATTCTTGCTACTCGAATATCTTTCAGAATGGCCGGCTGGACCAACAGCCCGACAACTTTAAAATTGCCAACCACTCTCCAAGAGTTTAAATCTTTCTAGTTACCCTTGGATCAGTAGTAAAGCTTGGCTCCACTAGTAAAGACGTTATATTATGCATTTTAAAAACAAACTCAACTTATGACCAAATAATTCATTTACAATTTTATAATAAGCAACAGTATTAGGTTTTTCTCCTGTTTTAATTTGTGTACACTGAACAGTAAGAGAAAAAGGTGCAGACAAAGAATATCCCTGTATGTGGCTTTAGATACCTCTCCCATGCTTACAGATTACCTTTAGCTCACCAGGATCCTGGGAAAGAATTACTACATAATTACTAAATACATTGGAGGCAGCCGTAGCCTAATGGTTAGAGAAGCTGCTTTGGGACTGAAAGGTCACTGGTTCGATTCCCAAACCAGCAGGAAAAATGTGTGGTGGTGAGGCAGTGAGCTGAACCTTCCCGTCCTCCACATGGCTGATGTGCGTGGCAGCCCACTGCTCCAAGTGTGTGTGCTCAGTGTGTGCGTGCGTGCTCACTTTGGGTGGGTTTAATGCAGAGGCAATAATTAAAAAAATAACACAAGTGTTGTTCAGAAGTTCTCTGGTTTATTTCACAACTTTTAGGGCTTTTATACATAATTATTGAGTATCACTAGTCATTGTAGTAAGGCAATACAGGACTGGTCAGTTCAAAGAAAGTGTGACATGCAGTTCACAGGAAAAGCCGGTTAGAAAGTGTTCATATGTGCAGGTGCAGAGTCCTTCTGATTACTACACGTGAGCCTTTATTTTATTTTTATTTTTTATAAATAAAGAAAAGAAAACAAAGAGTGTTCCAAATTTTACCTAACAAACAGCAAAATCAGGCTGAAAACTGTA
This sequence comes from Tandanus tandanus, assembly GCA_039654325.1. Taxonomy (NCBI): domain Eukaryota; kingdom Metazoa; phylum Chordata; class Actinopteri; order Siluriformes; family Plotosidae; genus Tandanus; species Tandanus tandanus. Next base: position 36,089,149 of record JBCNYH010000026.1, read on the forward strand.
CACTCTAAACCTGGACTAAGATTTGTGTTGGTAATTGCAGTGGAATATTGCCTATTAGTGAAACAGCAGGGGTGGCATAGTGGTTAGCAAGTCCACCTCATAGCAAGCATGTCCAGGGTTCGAGTCCTGGGCTCGGCGAGGGCGTTTTGCGCTGCATTTGCATGTTCTCCCCATGCATGCCTGGGTTTTCTCTGGGAGCCCCAGTTTCCTCCCACAGTCCAAATACATGCACAGTAGGCTAATTGGCTGTTCCAAATTGCCCCTAGGTGTGAGTGTGAATGGTTGTGTGTGTGGATCTTGGCCTTGTGATGATCTAGCAAACTGTTCAGCGTGTACCCCACCTTTGCCCAATGTCAGCTGAGATAGGCTCCAGCCTTCCTGTGACCCTAGTAGGAATAGCCTCCTAAGACCCAAACCCCAGTGTTGTGCGTCTTGTCTTTTCGCCACACCGCTTCTTTTTCTTACCACCAGATAACTACTTAACTTGATCAATGACTTCAAACAAGAAAATGTTCAGCAAAAGAGCAATGCTCAGTGGTCCTTATATGGGGATCTTACAAGGACGTTCAGACAATGTAGTCAGGAGGAAATATGATGCCCTCGTATGAGGACAGTAAGGTCTTAAGCGGTTAAGTATTTCAGGAAAAGAGTGAGATGAGTGAGTGAAATAGAAGGCAACCCAGAAGATAGCTACAGTATATGATTCATTCTTAAACTGCTGCTTCAGTCTTGTGTCTGTGTGTAATACCTTTTCTCCAGGTGTAACAGAGATACTCCATACACAGTGTGTGTAAGCGGCATATCCATTAGGGAACCCAGGCGAAGAGAAATTTCCAGAGCTGTCCTGTAGACTTTCACCACACTCTGCTCACAAAACATAATAGCTATATCAGAATACTCATCATTTCATGCTGTAAGCATGCAAAAAGTACGTAGGATGTCCGAATATTCAGTATGCACTTAAACATAGTCGAAAGTTATCAGGATAGCATGCTAAATCTATAGTATGCGTAGGAACTACACTATGCTTACAGCACACTACTCCATAATTCAGCTGGAGATTCTGAATTACTGAAGATGTTCACCAGGAATAGAGTAGAAAAAAATTGTGACATGAATGAAGACTATAAACTGAAAAAGAAAGGTTGATTTAGCATTTTTTGAAGTACACATCACTCTGCTAACCCTCCATCAGTGCAGATGGTGACATTACTCCCCCAGCTGAAGCAATTATCAGTTATACAGTCATCGTGCGAAGTGTGCGAAGGTGTTGAAAGCTCACCTTTTTGGAAAGGCTAAATACCCGTGGCTTACAATTTCAACAAAGATGCTGACAGAATTATTCTTGGAGTTATGCTTGGACAAAAGGACTGACTGTCAAACTCTCAAAGAAAGGCGTCCTCCTGAACTGTGACAAGCTTTGTACTGCTTAAATGTCTACTGAGGGTTTTCTATAAAGTCTTTATTGGCTCAGTTGATACAGTCATTGACCCCAGGCTGAGGCAGGTGCAGGCAAAATCAGGAAAGGAAGAAGGTCATTAAGAAGCATTGTCTACCTCAGGAAAAGAGTAACTGAATAAAATCACTGGCACTAAAAGTAAAGCAATGCCAGCTGTATCAACTGCACACCAGATGTACCTTTGTATTTAATAGTGACTCCCTTTATTGCGTTGTGGGGCTTTACAAGACTGTCGCCCAAAAAAAAAGTACAACTGTATAACAAAAACATTAATTCAGTATTGCTTTTGCAGTGTAGCCATAGTTCATGACACTTTAATAAGGATAAAGGTGTAAACAGTTATAAAAAGAGATCCAACGGCTATAATTAATAAGCCATAACTGACCCACCCCTGTGCCAGCTAGGTAGCAATATTTTGGCACGAACATTGCATATGCAGTCCACTCTTACAATTCTTTATCATTTTCAATTTAATAAGAAATAATTAAATGATTATTTAACCCAAGATCCATGTGTTTCAAGTCATTCAGAGTTCTCCCATGTGTCACCTGGCTGGTAAAATTAATTATCATCAGTGTGATGTTGATTTTGGGTGGCAGTAGTGGTTAACGCGGCCAGCTCACAGCACAGGTTTGAGTCCTAGGCTCAGGCATTTCTGGATGGAGTTTGCATGTTCTCCCTGTGCTTGTGTGGGTTTCCTCCAGGTACTCCGGTTTCCTCCCAGAGTTCAAAGACAGTAGGCCTATTGGGTGTTCCAAATTGCCCTTAGATGTGAGTGTGAGTATGAATGGCTGTTGGTGTGTTTGCCCTGCGATAGTTTGGCAAGCTGTTCAGGGCAAACCCCGCCTTCACTCAGCCTCAGCCTCCCTGCGACCCTAGTAGTAAGATTAAACAGTTCAACAAAAGGGATGAGAGAGAGAGAGAGAGAGAGAGAGAGAGAGAGAGAGATGCTCATTTACCCATCAGCCATAAACAAAGGTTTAGGAGAGCTGCTGTTTATTTGTTCCTTTTGATAGCCTGGTTGTTCCTGCTGCTCTTAGCCAATCAGAACACAGCTGGAACTAGTCAAGACTGAAATAGTTTGCAGAATAAAGACATGCTTACTCAGACACTTGTAGAGTTTCCTTGCTTGAGTGATATCTCCTTTGCTTAGTCTCATCCTCTGACCTATTGGTGGTCTGACTCCGTTCACATCATTCCGTGGCAGAATTGTGTCAAGGAGGATGCTTCTGTAAAACAAACATGATGTTCATTCAAAATTATTAATTTTAGAATGGGATAAGCATTTACGATGTGTAAGTGAAAATATAAAATGATGTATACATTTTTAGACCAGGACATCAGGGCGAATCTGTTTTATAGAAGTCTCGTAGTACTCTTACAGCTTTTGATTTTTTTATATCACACATATTTAATTACATTACATATCGCATATAATGGGGCCAAGGTAGCTCAGTGGTGAGCTCTGACACCTCACAGCGAGATGGTTCGTGGCTCAAATCTCCCTGCGCTTGTGTGGCTCTAGCTTTCCCCATGACCCTGATGGATGAGTGGTATAGATTATGGATTGTTCATTTATTAAGCAATTATATAATCTAATATAGGCGGCACGGTGGCGCAGTGGATAGCACGTCAGCAAGAAGGTCCTGGGTTCAATTCCCAGGCTCGGACGTTTCTGTGTGGAGTTTGCATGTTCTCCCCATGCTTGTGTGGGTTTCCTCCGGGTACTCCGGTTTCCTCCCACAGTCCAAAAACATACACAGTAGGCTAATTGGCTGTTCCTAATCAGCCCTAGGTGTGAGTGTGAATGGTTGTATGAGTGTTGGCCCTGCAATGGCCTGGCGAGCTGTCCAGAATGTACCGCACCCTCGCCCAGAGTCGGTTGAGATGGACGCCAGCCTCCTCGCGACCCTAAGTAGGATTAAGCGGCTTAGAAAATGATTGAATGAATAAATAATCTAATATATTTGTTGTATTATGCTCTTTTAAAATGTTTAGATTATTCATTTTGATTCTGTGTGGAGTTTGCATGCTCTCCCCATGCTTGTGTGGGTTTCCTCCGGGTACTCCAGTTTTCTTCCGCAGTCCAAAAACATGCACATTAGGCTATCTGGCTGTTCCAAATTGCCCCTAGGTGCGAATGTGGCTGGTGAAACTGTTTGAAACAGGTCTGGCGAGCTGTTCAGGGTATACCCGTCTTTGCCCAGTGCCGGCTCCAGTAAGTGGTTCAGCAAATGAGTGACTGAGTGTGTATCTCTCCCCCTCCCTCTCTCTCCCTGCCTCATGCTTTCCTTCCATTACCCTTCATCACTATATCTCTGTGGAGTTGATGGCTGTAGTGTGATTACTGTTTGTGATGTGATTCTGCAGACTTTTACGCTCAGTAATATTGAAATGTATTGTATTTAAGTACCCCTGTGGTGAGGCAGTCGGATGCTGTTTTCATTTATTTGGGTCAGTTCTCAGTATGGTACCTCTATAATCTGTTTATAACTCTGTGTGCAGGGTGTTAATAACTACAGAGCCCTTACCTACTGTTTGGCGGAATATATGTGTGTCTAAATATTATATTTTAATGAATCTGCTATTATTCATCAAAATAATTCCTGAGAGATTTTATGTCATGGTAGATCTACAGCAAGTCGGCGCTTTTGGTGAATACTGAAAGCCGATTTGTGCATATAATCCTCTTCTAGTTTTTCCTTTAAAAAAAATAAAAATAAATAAATAATAGGCAAAGCTGTTACTCTTGCAGTGTAACTTCCACGTTAATCCCTTCTCAGCATCTGAGCTGTTCTTTAGCAGATACACTGATGCATGTATTTGATGGTAAGACTTCAGAAAACAGCTAAAGAAAACAGCTTCACCTGCAATTAGCAAAGAAAAACAATCACGATATGGTCTTACTCACTAAATTGAGACCAAATTCATTCACATCACTGTGATACCCTGCCTGGCGAAAAAAAAAAAAACCAAAAAAACAATACACTGTGCGCTCTAATATTTTGTTGGAATGCCTTTAGCCTTGATTACAGCACATAATAAAGACCTGCTGTATAATCGCAATATCATACTCAAAGTCATGATGTTGTACTGAATACCAGTACGACTGTGATTAGCCACGCCTCTTGTCCTCTGACCTTGTGCACTTGTGTGATATTTCTTAAGTAACGATATGTTCTTTTAGCCAAGTCTATAGTCCTGTGAGGCTTAGATTCAGTTATTTGCATTCATTTTTTCTGCTTGATTAAGTTTATGATCAGTTATAGTGCTATATTCCTCACTGGATTACTCATTCACTCATTTGCTGCACTGCTTAATCCTATTAGGGCCACGGCTGGAGCCTGTCTCAGACTACTGTGGGCGAAAGGGGGGGTACACCCTGAACAGCTTGCCAGACCATCCCAGGGTCAACACACAACCACTCACACTCAGTTTCCCACCTAATTTAAATTTGGAACAGCTAATTAGCCCAATGTGCATGGATTTGGATTGTGGAAGGAAACCGGACTACCCAGAAGAAACCCACGCAAACACGTGGAGAACATGCAAACAGAAACGAGCCCGGGATTGAACCCAGGGTCTTCTTGCTATGAGGTGACCGTGCTCCTCATTGAATTAATTTCATTCATTCATTCATTTTCTGAACCGCTTAATCCTAATTAGGGTCGCGGGGAGGATGGCGCCCATCTCCCTGTACACCCTGGACAGCTCTCCAGGCCATCGCAGGGCAGAAACATGCTGACAGCAATGCAGCCTATTCTTTTCAAAAATCAGCAATGGTTCTTTTACATGCCTCTCACCACAGACAGTGAGAGACATGGCTGGCCTTTGATAACCCAG
>JBCNYH010000026.1:36111181-36121694 GCA_039654325.1 Tandanus tandanus
TATATATAATTTTATTTTATTTTTTTAAATTAATTTAAGGCTTGGTGGTGCCATATGAAAAGCAGTCATATAGTAGCCACATCAAATAAACTACATTCAATATATACAAATACTATAAACATTCTGCATGTGGTGGAATACCCACATATTATACAATACATACACAGTGATGTTGAGAGAGAGAGAGAGAGAGAGAGAGAGAGATGTACAGCTAGCTGCAGAGACAAAACACTTATTAGATACAGAAATAAGAAGGCAGTAATCTAGCTTTTTGTGTGATGCAAAAAGTGAAATCTAATCATACAGAGCCTGAATATTACACCCAACACAAAAACAATAAATAAAAGGCTAAAGCATAAACATTAAAATATATAAAAAGTTATTTACTGAAATCCATACTGAATCGGTGAGTTTTAGCTTGCTTTTCTTGGCTTTATGTGTAGTATATCCTAAAACTCTGAATAAGTTTAAAAGCGCACCTTTAGCTACACAAAGCTAGCTGTACTCGGAGCATACCTTGCTCACCTGACCTGCCTTTGTCATGGTTCAAATATGTAAAAGTAAGCTATAAAGATTTTGTCTTGCATTGCTTTTTATGTTCCTATGTAGTGTATACTAAAACAATTATGTGCATCAGGCATAACATAAGCAAGTAACTTTACCTGTTTTTTTTTTTTTTAGCATTCAAAGTTCCTGATGATCTACCCTTCACTGACCTAATAAACACAATGTGTCCAAGAGACTTGTTTGTGTATAGTTTAGCTGCTACCATGTGCTAAAACTGAAACTTATAATTTATTTAAGTGGATATATATCAAAACTGATCATCAATGAAACTGCATTAGATTGCTGTAAGTTCTGCATTTCGGCGCTTTTACTTCCAAAGTCCATTGATTTACTCACTGATTTCCCAACCCATTTAATATACAAGGGTCACGGGGAGGCCGGACCCTATCTCAGCCGGCCCTGGGCGAAGGCATGATACACCTTGAACAGCTTGCCAGACAACGGTAGGGCCAACGCTCACACCTGGGGCAATTTGGAACAGCCACTTAGCCTAATGCGCATGTGGGAAGAAACCAGAGTACCCAAAGGAAACCCACACAAAAACAGGGAGAACATATAAAGGCCTTTCTTGCTGTGAGGTGAAGGTGTTAACCACTACATCACTGTGCCGCCCCTTCCTAAGTTGTACACCTGATTTTTTTCTAAGCTAATGTCAGATGAATTCCTCATCTAACACACCTCTCTTGGACTGGTCCTTAAGATGGCCAAGGGGATTCAACCAAGCGGAACTGGAAGGTTCTTCACCCATCTTTTATTCACTCCTCCCAGGCATTGTTTACATGCTTAACTCCAGGCAGCTGCTTTATATCTTCCAGTAAAACTGCAGGACCTGGATTTAATTGTACAGTTGGCGAAGCTCTCAGTTCATTCTGTCCTCTAGATGGCCCTACTTCTTTGTTTGAGACTTTGTTCGCAAATCGTCTGCAACGCAAGGCAAGCAGCGGCGAATCATACCGGCGACAGGAGACAGCAGCCTGAAAACCTCGTTTGAAATTCTCGTTAAAGAAAGCATAGACAACTGGGTTGATGGCACTGTTTAAAAACGCCAACCAGTGTGCGACAGGAAACAAGTAGCTGCCCAGGAAGTCAATCTGCTGGACATCCAGCTCCTGATAGTCTATCAACAGCATGAGCGTCCACAGTGGGAGCCATAACACCATAAACAACACAGCCACCATGATCAGCATCTTTATCACTTTTAGACGCCTGCCATTCTGGCGCAGTTTTCTTGTCAGCTTAAAGGCCACGCAGCCATACATGATGCTGATTATCACCAGGGGGAGGAGGTACACATGGACAAAGATGGTGGTGGTATAAATGCGCCTCATGCCAGAGCGTGGCCAGTCCTCATAACACACGAACAGTGGATAGGTCTTGTTATCATGCACCATGTACATGTCGTCCAGCTGGATGACAGTCAGCATTGCAGAGGAAGGGAAAATGATGGCAAACGCCAGAAGCCAGATAAAGAAGATGGCAAGGTGAGCAGCGACAGGCCTTAAGCGGTGGCGAAATGGATAAACAATGCCTGTGTATCTGCACAAAGACAGCAACATAAGCTGGAATTAGACTCTTTATTACATCAGTAATATTTAAAAACACAACTAGATTTTAATACAGCAAGTGTTCTAAGTGCTGATGCGTATGCTACCACACTTGCTCGCTCCACTTGAATCATTCATCCACCGTGGGTGACTCAGTGGGGCCGACATTCCACATGAACAGGGGCAGCTTGGGGTAAGATGTGTGGCGTATTTAGTAGTTTTGGGCATATTCTTTTTTCGAAGGGAGATTATTGCTCAATGTAGTCCGCTAATGTGTAGCTGATAGGTATGGCTGTGGTGCCGATGGGACCTTATGCGGAGAGGATGTTTGTGTGATGAATTGGCTCTCCAGTAGCTACGTGAACTGTTCCAGCCTCCATTGCTCCATCACATTGCTGTGCTTGTGCAGATCTGCACGGGTTTGGTTGGCAATAGTATGAGACAGGACTGGAGGGGTGAAGGTGCTGGGTGTAGTTCTGGAGTAAGGGTTCAAGGTAAATGGCTAGGATGATCATCAATTAGTCAAGGGAGGATTTATCATCCAAACATGCTCGCTTGGTGACACCCTCCAAGCTCATTCCACCCACTTCCTTCAACTAGCATCCCAAATTCTGTGAATATTGCACAACTCTTCTCACTCCCTGTCTCACCAAGGGCAGTTGGTCACCATCTCTTTTCCCACAGGTGCGTGAACAAAATACCCAGCGAAATGTTGTGATCAAGCAGTCTTAGGAGGTGTGTCTCTCCCACACCATCATAGCACACTGTGAAGCTGTCAATCTTGGACAGATCAGAGATTCCTTTCTGGGCAGCAAAACAGGGAGCACTAGAAAGGGACTCCTCAGCATTGTGAGGGTTCTCTGGAGAGCCTGTCAGGTCGTGTGACAGTCGTTGATATATGTGTTTTTTTGTTGTGAATTATGGGAAATGGAGTCTCAGTGCAAGTGTTACATAAGCATACTAAGTTTGGACCCCCACATAGTTTCGGCTTCTGTTTCTGCAAATGTGCTGATTTATTCAATCAACAGTTTTAAATTCTACCATATCTTGTGGGGATGTCCTAAATGCTTAGTGTGAGTATCAGAGTTTCTAAGGTCTGCGACGGGGAGAATCTTTACCTGTCCACTGCAATAGCGACGAGTGTGAAGACAGATGCAGAGACAGACATCCCCTGGATGAGACTACTGAGCGAGCAGGTCGTCTGGCTGAATGTCCAGCCTATACACACACACACACACACACACACACACACACCCCTTAAAACCCCTTAAAAGATTTCTCAGTAGAGCAGTGATCCAAAGAAATGTCGAAAAGCACAGAGACATGGTTCACTGACCACAGAATCGACTCTGACATGAAAACTAGTGCAAACTAACAAAAAGACAGACAAATAAAGCAAGAGACAGGTAGACAGGCAGACAGCCATACAGACAGACAGACAGAGAAAAGTCAGACAGACAGGCAGACAGTGCGAGACAGGCAGACAGACAAACAGAGCAAAGACAGACAGACAGAGAAAAGACACACAGATAAACAGACAGAGCAAGAGAAAGGCATACAGGTAAACAGCGCAAGAGGCTGGCAGACAGACAGACAGCAAAGACAGAAAAACAGGCAGGATGTCAGAGCAAGAGAGAGACAGAAAGACAGGCAGACAGATAAATAGAGCAAGAGACAGGCAGACAGACAAACAGAGCAGAGACAGACAAGCAGGCAGACAGAGCAAGAGAGAGACAGGCAGAGCAAGAGACAGACAGATCAACAATGCAGACGACAGGCAGACATACAAACAGACAAACAGAGCAAGGGACAGACAGATGGACAGACAGACAGACAGACAATACAATGTCCTGGTGATCACCTGAGATAAGGCTGTCAATCAGTGTGGTTGGCACACACACCACACCCACCAGCAGATCACTGATGGCGAGGTTGAGGATGAAGAGGTTGGTGACGGAGCGCATGTTTCTGTTGGTCAGAACCACAACACACACTAACATATTGCCCACAACACACACCACGCACACGAGCGTGTACAACAGCACATAGCTGAACGCCATTCCGGCTGAATGCATGTAGTACGGCAACAGTGTCACGTTGGAGACAGACACCAGCATCCTGTTCATGTCAGAGCTGTTCATCACTGATGAGAGAGACACAGACAGTGTGACTTGGTTACTAAAACAGGAAAGGAAGGAAGGCATGAATAAGTGAATGTTAACATAATACAAATGGAATAGTAAGAAATAATACAGAGATATACTGTATATAACACGAATCCCTCAGGGTTTATATATAAATAAAAGTACATCCAGAGGGCAGCACTGTGGTGTAGTGGTTCGCACATCCGCGTAACAGCAAGAAGGTCCTGGGGTCCTGAGGTTCGAGCCCTGTGACTGGTGAAGGTGTTTCTGTGTGCAGCTTGCATGTTCTCCCCGTGCTTGTGTGGGTTTCCTCCGGGTACTCTGGTTTCCTCCCTCGGTCCAAAGACATGCACGTTAGGCTAACCGACTGTTCCAAATTGACTCTAGGTGTGAGTGTGAATGTTTGTGTCTGTTGGCCTTGTGATGGTCTGGCGAGCTGTTCCTTCGACCAGGTTCGGCTGACATAGGCACCAGTCTCCCCTTGACCCTAATAGGATTAAGTGGTTTGGCAAATGAGTGAGATGAGGGATGAGTACAGTACAGAGATGCAGGTTTTCTGAATTATTTGTTCAGTGAGATAAAGACATATGAAAAGTCATATGAACGAAAATTCAATCGAGAGGGAAGGAAAGAAAAGAGAAAGACACAGAGGAGGAAAAGGATTGAGACAGAAAGAGAAAGATGATTAAATTTTCAGGAGAGAATGAAAACTTTTTTGAAGGAAACGGTCATCTGCTTGACTCTAGTGCCACATAGTGGTAGTAAGCTGAAAATCAAAGTGTAATTCATTCATTCATTCACATTCAATAGCACTTATCCATTGAGGATGTTGGGGGGGTGAGCTGGAACCAATCCCAGCTGGTATTGGCTAAGGGGGAGTGGGGTACACCCTGGAGAGGCCACCGGTGTATTGCAGGGCCAACACAAAGACACAAAGGTTCACACTCACATTGATACGTTTGAGCGATTTAGAGCAGCCAGTTTATGAAACGGCATGTTTTTGGACTATGGGAGGAAACTGGAGCAACCAGAAGAAACCCACGCAAGCACACAGAGAACATTCTGGCAGAGATGAACCCAGCACCTGCTTGCTAACCGCTGCACCACCAAACTCTAATTATTTACTGTAAAGCTAATGCTGCAGTTTATATCATGCTAAACTTGTGGCTAACGTTCCTGTTACTAGTTAGCCGAATAGACACACAGTATATTAAGTAGCAGTTAACCGACTTCTGACAGAGAGCAACATTTTAACCCGTTTGTTTCTGTTTGCATGTATTTCTTGTCAATTTCTCATTCGGCGAATGTGTTACTTGTCAGGTGAGGTCTGTTCAAACTGCCGAAACGTTTTGTGCACGTACAAAACTTGGAACGGACTCCACCGGACAAAGGTGTACACTGGACGGACAATTGGTGTGCGCCGGGCTAGTGTTTTGTTCGGAACTTGTGCGGTCCTCGTCCTGTTCTTGTTAGTTTGAGTTCATTGATGTCTGGTGGACTTGACTTGGGGCCCAACTACTACCTGACATGCAACGGATGAACCGAAGGTGTGCAGGATACAGACCGTATGGTTACTGACAAGGAAAGCATGGGCATAGAGCAGCAACGCAGACAAATTTCAACACCAGATAGCTTTCTTTCGCAGAATTTCTATCCGTCGGACGTCTGTTTACGATATCCTGCAAGGTGCGACTGCTGCATTATGCAGAGAGAGTGACAAAACCAGCTGGATTGCTTCAGGTAATATAGTATGGTGTCAAATGTACTGATGTTGAACACCGTGAAAGCAGTTTAATTAAACGAAAGCTGTGCAGGTTCTCACAGGCTTTTACGTTATTAAAAGATTAGAGCACTTCCATAATGTCTCCAAAAAGTGTAAACATACAAATAGTTATACAACCATAGAGTTCCTAAGAAAGTTATAACACAGGGTTTTTCAACCTCTGGTGCTCATGCTAATAAAACAGTGGCTAAAATGATCTACATTAAACACACACTGACCAATTTAATAGGAACAATTAATTGCCTGCAATTTCTGGCAATTATCTAATTGGCCAATCACATGTCAGCAGAACAATACATTACATCATGACCTTAATGTTCACATCAAAGTTGAGAATATGGAGGGAAGAATTAGGTTTAGAAATGGGTTTATTAAACAATTATTAATTGAAAGGTCAGGTGGATGTCTCTGTAAAGTACCCGAAATAGAACATCAATTCAGAGACATCCACTGAAGCTGAGGTGAAGTTTTAGTATATTCTACTTATCCTACAGAAAGAAAAGAAAAGAAAAAAGAAATGAATAAAAAAAAAAAACTAAACAAATTTTTGGGGGGTTTCTTTCTTATTTTTTTTAAATAATGAGAGATGAATGAGTTTGGTCAGATTCCCGTGTAGTGTGTACTAATATATAAGATATCCAGTACGTCCTTCCACGGTTTCAGATTGCTGTTTCTTGTTCAACTAATTTCTACACAATTTATATGAATGTTGGGGATTGCTGTCTTCATGATATATATGAATCCACAGCCACAAATAATTTACATTCTTTCAATTGTGCTATGCCATGTAATAATAATAATAATAATAATAATAATAATAATAATAATAATAATAATAATTCTTACACATCATTACACCTAATATATGCAATAATAATATAAAGTATATGTTCCCTTTGCCCCTTTGCATTAATGTTTGTTTGTTTATTTATACACTTTCCATTATTTATATTCATCAAGTCAGCAGCCCTGCAACCTCACTAAACATTCCACAGAGGGACAAGTGGTTTCTAGGATTAATATTTTTAAAAAATTTTTAATTTAATAAGCTTTTAAAGGATGTTTTTAAAGTCATAAGTAGGTAGAAATTAAGTAAATAATAAGCATGTGATGTAATAACTACATATACAATGCAGGTATTATTTAATAATAACAACAATATAAAAAATTATTATTATTGTTATGAATAATAATAAGTATAATAATAATAATAATAATAATAATGTTTAATACAATTGTATCCATAACACACAGAAATACACACCCCAGCTTACATCACAGCTTAACATCTCATCTCACCTGCAGTTGGAGTCAACACGTCGGGCGCGCACAGTTGGTCTCCTTGAGCAGCTCGTGCCTCATTCTCAACCAGCGCTCGACATTCCTGAGATCCGTGAGATACTGCGATGACGTCACCCGCACTTCAATGATTGAATGCAACATGATTCCCTAATTATGAGCCCATACACTTTACCGTGCAACCTACTGTATATGCGCACTCTATTTTCTTTAAGTCTTGATCTCTCAGTCTCTCCCTGGGGGAAATCTATTAAAGTGAGCAAGTTGATAAGAGGACCAGACTAAAACATATGCGGTGTTACACACTGCACTTGTAGGACACATCATGCACACTTCATAAGAGATGATGAGGTGGTTCAAAATACAATATAGCATAACAGATTTATTTATTTTTTTATAATTGAGCACTAGTGCTTCTTAACTACTGTTTATCTAAACTAACTATAAATTTAAATTATAGTGAAAGAAACTCAAACATTCTATTATTGATGGCGATATCAAAGGCAAATTCAGAGTAGAAAGCTAGGGGCTGGCCGGCACGGTGGTGTAGTGGTTAGCACATCCGCCTCACAGCAAGAAGGTCCTGGGTTCGATTCCCAGCTCGGGCTTTTCTGTGTGGAGTTTGCATGTTCTCCCCAGGTACTCTGGTTTTCTCCCACTGTCCAAAAACATGCACAGTAGGCTAATTGGCTGTTCCAAATCGCCCCTAGGTGTGAATGTGAGTGTGCATGGTTGTGTGTTTGTTGGCCCTGCGATGCCCTGGTGAGCCCGCCCTCAGCCAGAGTCGGCTGAGATGGGCGCCAGCCTCCAAGCAACCCTAATTAGGATTAAGCGGCTTAGAAAATGAATGAAGTTAGGGGCTGGTAATTGCAGACACAACCCAACTCCGTGACGTCACGGGTCACAGCAGCCATGCTTTGCAGTTTGAGTTGAAATATTGGAATGTACACAATATTGCCAAAAGTATTCCCTCACCCATCCAGATAATTGAATTCAGGTGTTCCAATCACCTCTATGTCCACAGGTGTATAAATCCAACCACCTAGGCATGCAGACTGCTTGGGAAAGAATGGGTCGCTCTCAGGAGCTCAGTGAATTCCAGCGTGGTACCGTGAGAGGATTTACAATTTTACAGACTGTTGAAAAGGCCGTCTCATCCCACATCATGTGACAGGCAGACTGGACATGTGACAGAGAGATGAAGTTTAGTGTTATCTCATATTATTGTGATCTTATTGTGGTAGCCTGTAAGATAAGTCTGTCGAGCTTTTACACCTGAGCCGGAGCTTATCACCAGTCTCTGTAGCATGGACCAACTAGGAGTTCAACTCTGGATGGGATGGTAGTCCATCATCACATGTTACCTTCCCAGTATTTTTACTGGTACCCATTTATACTGCTGGCTGGACAGGGGCACAGTTGTGGGTAAAACCAAGCCCAGCGGTCTTAACACGGTGTGTGTCTAATGGGGATTCGAACCCATGACCTCTTGATCACCACAACTACTACACCACCTAGTAGTAGCCTCTAGTGCTCCCCTATTGTTATAACATAGAAAGTACCAGTGGTTTTTCTATTGTGATGCATAAGTAATTGCTTGTCTTGCCTTTCGTATCATTAAGTTTCCAACCCCATAAATATCCCAACTGTATGAGGGAGAGGGGTCTTACAATTGGGGCTTTAATAAACAGGACTTAATCAGATCTCATAAAAAATCGAACTGGAACAAAGACACTAAACTACAGTGACCTAAACGGACTGGGGTCCATGAGGCAGATCCATACCTCAGTGCCTCAGAGTATACAAGAAGTGCTACAGGAATCACCAAGTGAAGAATCATCTTCCAGAGCTACTCCCATGAGCCAAGGCAGCGCACCTAACCGGAGCACCCCATTCAGAACCAGAATCAAAGGCTATGAAGGGAGGTACCAACGATATCAGCCCAAGACAACCGATACCAGATATGTCCACCAGGGGCAGCAGTCCAGCCAAGAAGATGTGGCTCCGACCTACCATAACCACAAACTTGTCGCCACATTAAAGGAGCTGAAACAAGGATTTCTGGCAACAGTTCCAGACACAAAGCGATCACTTTCAGTGACAGCTCCAGGCACTGGCATCCGAGATGATGACCTCGTCCAGACTTTCTGTATCTCCACCTCATTCACATTCTCGCCAATCACCATGTATGGAGGATCACAGAGGTGAGAGGCACCCTCTACCACGAGTCCTAACATGTAACACAATGCATCACAACAGATAGTCTCAATATTCCTGAAATTATCTCCCAATAAATGGCCTGAACCGCCATGTCTTCCTCATGGTGAACCAGAGAATGAAATTAAGTGACCTGTTACCACTGCCCAAACAATTTCTGTTAGAACTGTGCCAGAGCCACAACAATACCAAACGCTAAATGATTACTTGGAAGCTACAGCCCACAAGCTCCATAGGGCGGCAAAACTTGAAACCCCATGACTCCTGAGGTTTATGCTATGGCTGAATTGGAGGCTTTGTGACAAGGAGAAGGACTCCTTTCCTGATGAGGTTACTCAGCTCAAGGCTGGTAAATCAGTGGTTAAATCCAACCATCTTCTATTACTTGCACCAGAGCTCGAACCTGTCCAACATGTCTTCTCTGGGCCCATCTCTGCCGCAGTAGCGACCTCACATCTGATGTAATCCAAACTACTTCATCCCAGGCCTGAGAGGGTGTTCGCAGACATCAGGGGACAATATTGGGTGCTATGTGGTCGTGAAGCTGTGCGTTGCCATCAGAAAACCTGTGCTGAGTGCAAAAGGTGGAAGGGACCCCGTCATCCACCCAAGATGGCTGACCTCCCTTCATTAAGACAATGTTTCTTTAAACCTGCCTTCTATTCCAAAGGCATTGTTTCGGACCATATGTCATTAAAATTGGATGCAGGAATGAGAAGAGGTGGGGGATACTGTTCAAATGTTTGACCACATAGGCAGTCACAAGTAAAGTGCATCACCAAAAAGCCGTACAAAAATAAATGCTTCTTGTCTACAGTGAAAATAGTCCGCCAAGTAAAATGAGGTAGAGGGGCTCCCGAGTGGCGCATCGACAAGGTGCGTGACTATCAACCCGGAGATCGCAAGTTCCAATCCGGATTGATGCCACAGCCATCCGTGACCGGGAGTCCATGGGAGCT
>JBCNYH010000026.1:36121794-36141246 GCA_039654325.1 Tandanus tandanus
TCTATTAAGCACAACTGTACTAAACACCTTGTTATTCATGCAATTATCCAATCAGCCAATCATGTGGCAGCAGAGCAATACACTACAGCATGCAGCTACAGGTCAGGAACTTTAAGTTCACATCAAAGTTCAGTATATGGAGCGATGAATTATAGGTTTATTAACAATTATTCATCAAAAGGTGAAGGTGGATGTCACTGAAAAGTCCCTGAAACAGAACATCAAGTGGACTAATTCAGAGACATCCACCAAACCTGAAGCAAATAATTGTTTGTGTATTCTACATTAGCAAAAAAATAATAATAAATTAAAAAACACACCCACACTAAAACAAGAATTTTTTTGGTTTATTTCTTACATTTTTATGAGCACCTTAAATTTCTTGGACGATCAGTGAAAACTGATGTAATGGATTATACGCCAACATTCACCTCGGATTCGGCCAATCACTGTTAAATAAAATACAGCATAACAAAATATATAATACATATTTTAATAATTGAGCGCACACTTCTTAACCAACATTATGTCTAAATTAAATATCATTTTAATTTAGAATGAAATAAAATCAAGCATACTATTGATGACCATTATTATAAAGAGCAAACCATCCAACCCTCCCCCACCATACACACACACACACACAAACTTGACCAGGAGTCTCAGACCAACAGCTGTTAATCAAGTCTTCTTATTAGAATATTAGGCCACACCCACATGGACAAATCAGCAAATTCAGCCGGCACATTTTATTAAGTACTCAGAACAGTCTGAGATCTAGAAATACAAGAACACACTCATATGGGATCATACTGAGTTACACCACATTCTGTGAGAATTTTAACCCCGTAGAGTCAGACAACATGAAAAAAACACACACAACTCAAACACAAGGCAAAAATGAAAAAAATATCCAGGCTGTTTCAATCCTGTTTCTAACAAGCCGTTATTCAGCGCCTGTCCATAACACACGGAGCAGGGGGCACATGAAGAACCATACAGTTTACGTACACCTATTTCTCCAGTAAGAGTAACGCAGCTTTCTTTAAAGCCCCAATGAGCAATTAAAGACCGGTAACTCCAACATTGCAGGGTTTCACCAATCTGTAGTTCTCAATTTCCTGCTAAGATACATATAAACATTTAAACACTCTTAAATCCTGTTTTTTTCCAGTTTTATTCAAACTGCATGTTTAAACAAAATATTAAAAAAAAAAAAACCCACCTAAATACATAAAAATAAGAAGAGTTCAGAAGTGACATAACACCTAGGGTCAGGGATTCATTTTTTCTCACCATACAGTGCAGCTACATTTAAGCCTTTATATAATAAGTGTTGTGCAAATTCTCAGTTACCAACCCAGTGTCACCCATTATACACTACTTCTGCATCAAGTCGCATAATACACAATCTTTATCCATAACCACTGGATATTAGCAATCACACATTCTGACTGGCTAATCTACCGCTAGGATATCTCCGCATATACCATTAATAACTAGTAACTTCAAGACTTATTCCATGAAAATTCTGAAAGAAATTATTTGATGGTAAAAAGTTTGAACAAAATAATGAGTGCTTTCACAATGCAGTGACAGAAAACAATTACTCCACCCACTCTCATCGGATATGACAGCCAGCCAGCATAACTTTTCCAAATTATTACTATATTTTTCTGAGCACTTGTGAGTTGTATATGCACATAGTAAATAATGGATGAGTGAGTGCGGGAGTGATCTCAGACACAGTTCACTATACATCTGCTAATATAACCTTATTATATATGAGTACATCTATAAGGCAGGTTGTAGGTTATAGGTTATAACCAATATGGGACTGAATAAAAATGAATGTGTGCTGAGATAATGGAATTTATTTTACAAGTAAAAGGATCCTGGTATGCAGAACCGCTGCTTTAATGCAAACTAACACAGAGAGAGGATCATGTACAAAGGGTGAGCTGGTCAAAAAAATAATAATAATAATAATGCACCACCTCAACAAGGGGATCCGGACCCTGCTTATTACTCAGCTGCTTATAAAATATTGTTTTAAAAATGATTTTTATTGCTCTTGCTACTGACACTGAATAAACGAAATTGGCCAATCACAACGGTGTATTCAAAAGAACCATGTGATTAAATAAACTAAGATTAATAATTAAAAGTAATTTGTTAGCTGGGTACAACACTATCCCAGTTTTAAAGTCTCTTAGTTGAACAGGTTAGCTTACAGAACATAGTTGTTTTTTTATTTCAAAATGTGCGCAAGCTTCTATACTCACATCATAATTCCAAAATACAGATTCGATGGGATTCTTTACACTTTTCCATCCCATAAATATTTTAATAAATGCAAAACTGCTATATATAGAAATGACAATGCTTTAGCGTGACAGGAGGATGAAATCTGAATTGGATTACAAATATTTGTAGATTCAGAAATATATTTCTTTCCCAAAAACAAAAACTATAACCTAGGAACTGTAGCTCCACTGGACCACAGACTGCTCAGCTAATTTTGTGATGTGTTCTATTTATATATAGCTTATTCAGGAAAAAAAAAAAAAAAAAAAATCCACACTTACAATTTCCCTACAGCAGAACAAATTGCTGTTTCTTCTTACAAAACTCCTGATTAGGGCTTCAAAGTGTCTACAATTTTTTTTTTTTACATCCATATTAATTTATATTCTTCAGTTACAATATAAACAGTGAAAAAGGAAGCTAATTCATTTCTGCTACTATTTAAAAAAAAAATTAATTAAATGGAAAAAAAAAAAAAAAAAAAAAATGAGATGAGACAAATTTCTGCAAACACAAATACAAGTCTGAAAAGTCGAGTGCAGGACTGAAATCTGGTTTATTTCATCCTTCAATGCCTGAGGATTTGATACAACTCGGCATTCTGTCTGTAAAGGAAATGAAACGTGACGCACCTGCACTCGGGCGCACAAAATAAAAATAAACAGCAGGACTGATTCTCAGCTGTACGAGTTAAATATGGCACTGCCACGTGTCTGACGGAGGATTGGGTCATCATAGGAATATTAATAATAATCATAATAATAATAATAAGCCAGTAACATTTTACAATTTATTTACAAATGTACATTTTAAGAACGGAAATTATCCTGTATCTGTGTGTTCATAAGCACCACGGCTAACAGTCTCGCTCTCCATTTTTGGAGGGCAAAGGGAAAAACAGTACACAGGAGGACGGCCCAAATGCTTAGGAGTCCATTGTAGAGATCCTGGAGTGTGCGTGCGTGTGTGTGTGTGTGAGAGAGAGAGAGAGAGAAAGAATGACAGCCAGTGATAATTCTCCAGCAGAAACCTGTCAAAGTCCATTTGCAGTCATCTTGGATTTCGCTGCCATTTCTGCACCTTTAGCCTGATGGAAAGAAACGAACACATGGGTGAGCTACACAGCAGCTGTCTCTCATTAACTGGGTTATGTTAAATAGCTCTATGCTGCGTGTGTGTGTGTGTGTGTGTGTGTGTGTGTGTGTGTGTGTGTGTGTGTGAGTGAGAGAGAGAGAGACGGGGAGAGAGAGAGAGAGAGAATAGACATTAGTGCTGAGGAGTAAAATCTGGAAGGCGACTGGTCATGTGACTAAAAATATTTGCTGGAACTTTCCCAACGGAGTATAAATATTCTGTTTTCCATGTTGATAAGAACCATAAACCCCCCCCCAAGCTGTGAGCTGATTGTGTACGTGGACTGGTGCAGAAATCCTGACATATGGGATCACATTATATAAAACTCAGTTACTCTTTAACTATAAAGGGCTATCTGAACACACAGACACATGCACTTACAAGGATTAACTGAGCCTCTGGTGATGGCATGTCCAAATCCTGCTGTTTCTCTACCAGTTCTTCAGCCTGACACACAACAAGGACAGTTTAAATAAAAACACCGTCATAAAGATTCAGGCAATGCCAAAAAGTGGAGCGTTTCCTCCTTTAAGGGCTGGACAGCTTCTGATTGTGCGCGTACATAGTGAGCATGTAGTTAAGCAAGAGAGAGATGGGGCGAGCACGGTGGAGAGAGGGAGAGAGAGAAGTGAATGTACAGTGATGTTTCAGGTTGCATATTAATAAATCCTGCCGCTCCTCAGCATCAAGAAGTCTCTGCGTTTTGTTTCTTTACTGCTGACTAAAAGTAACCCCGCAGTTAGCATCAACTTCAGCCCAGGAGGAAATAAATAAATAAATCTTCCCTGCGTTTCCCGACTACGGTCTGGAGTGAAAGCAGGAAAGGTTACCACTGGGTTTTCTTTTCATCATCTTTCACTAGCTGATTTCCGCGTCTGTATTCTTAGTTTAATTATCCATTTAACAAGTTCATGTTCCGTATTCCCGTTAATGCTTTGTGTTTCGCTCGACGAAAGTTTGTCTGCCTACCTGAATTAAATTGTGTTTTGATTGTTTTTTTAATTCTTTGTGAGTCTGAGCTCTGTTTCTTTTTATTTCTGCCTGTCACCAAGCAGGTCAGCAATATTTAATAGCCAATCAGCATCAACTTAGCGACACGGCAGTTTCCTGTTGTAGGTACACGTGGACATCAGACAGGACACGAGACAACCATAAAAGTCATGCCCATGGTCCGACGCTCAGGAGCTCCACTATTACTATTATTAATATAACAACATAATTCAGTAAATAATGTCATTGATTGACGCTTTCAGTGAAGGAGTATCCGACCATTTAACATTAAATAGTGTGGAGTATGAATGTTCTCCCTGTGCTTGCATGGGTTTCCTTCAGTTACTCTGGTATCCTCCCACAATGCAAAGACATGCACATAGGCTACACTTGGCTCTTCCAAACTGCCCATAGGTGTGAGAGTGAAATAGATAGATCCCTGCGACCTTGGTAGGATTAAACAGTTCAGAAATTGAATGAATGATTACCAAAAGCACTTATTACAGTTTTTCAAGTGAATTATCTCATTACACAAACAGAATGTTGGAATTATTCATCTACAGAACACAACACTATGAGCAATCCTATGTTTCTGGAAGCTACTTGGTTCGAGGCTCCCGCTGAAAAGGGCACTACTGCTATGATCGCATGTGACTGTGTTGTGCATTTTATCTTTGACAATCACTGTAAAAATCTCGCAGGGCTTTGTCTAGAGGGACCCATTTACAAGTACTAAAAAGAACAAAAGCCTCACTAACCTTTCTGTCCTTGATGACGGGGGCGGAGTCAACCAACATTTCCACAGAAGAGGAAGGGGGCATTGCTGTAGCGTTACTCTCAACAGGAGACTTCTACAACACACACACACACACACACACACACACACATTACCTAACATTAAGCTGAAGTTGGGGACCTCTTACTAGGTGTAAGCATGCATGTGTGCGTGCACAATGGTGTGACATTCCCAGGACGACAAAGTCACATTAGTCCCAATGGTTGAAGTTAGGCTTCATCTGACACACCTGACAGCCATTTTATAAATATCTGTCCGTCATCAGTTAAACTTACATCAGGGATTAGAACTGAACCTTGGACACATTTGTACTCGGCTTTTAAAGGGGCAGTGGTGGCCTAGTGGTTAAGGTGATGGGTTACTGATCCAAAGGTCAGCGGTTCAATCCCCACCATCACCACTGTTGGGCCCTTGAGCCATACCCCTCAAGACCCTTAACCCTCAATTGCTCAGTTGTATAAAATGATAATTGTAAGTCTCTTACATTTAAATGCTGTAAATGTAAACGTAAAGGTTAACCTGCACAGGCAGGTATTTGCATGGCCCTCTATGGTTCTGATGAAGACTGATGGGCTCATTATTGAGGACAGACCAGCCACCAGGAATGAACTCCTCATCTCTGTTAGTTGTGCAATTTCAAAGTTATATTTTTAAACATTCCACTCTGCCTGCACTCTCTCCTTCACATCTCTACCACACACTCGGTTATCTTGCAAGTATTTAAATTCTTATCCCTTTAATCACTTGTACTCTTCGTGTTTAATAGCGGAGCTCTGCACGGCACTTATACTTGAAGAGAAATTGGTATAGCATCGTTCTGATTTCTCAATGTGATGGTTACAGGACATGACGTCATCGATGGCCTCATCAAAACAAATTCACACCGAAACTTTGTATCAGGGGAAGTTTGTTTTTTAGGCAGTGCCTAAATCTTTATATTAACTTTCTAAATTTTTTTTGCCGTATCTGCTCACACATCCTACGTTCTACTGGTCTGATATCACACGGCACTTCTGGCTGTCGGTGATATCTGTGTACGCTAGTGCTAATCATCATAAGATCTCTTGTATGTTTTTTTAATCTGTGCGTACCTCCAGCTTGAGCACAGGAGGAATAACGGGAGATTTAGGTTTGACTTCTGTTAGGTACATGGCTCTGGAAAGCAGCAGCAAAGACGGAGGAACGCTTTCCTTCAAGTGCAGATCCAACCACTGCAACACACAACACAGAGCAACATTAATGACATAACCGTTGTACTCAGGGGGAAACCTTTCCTAATATAAAGTAGACAATATAGTCGAGTCATTACATCCCACTGTATTCATTAGTAAACAATAAAACCCCCTCCTGCGGGACTCTTTCTTCACTGTGCTAGATGTTGTACCTGTTGGAGTTGTTGCCGTAGCTGCTCTGTGGTGAGACCGAGCGATCTCATCCCTCGACTCCTACACGCAGCCTGAAGCTCAGCTACGGTCATCGCCGAGACGCCTTCCTTCGAGATCATCTTCACGTAGACGAATGGAGAGGGGGCGGGGAATAAGCAACAATTAGTACACATATATGGTTTATCACCTAGGTCACAAGTTCTGGGCACAGGAGAGGCACAGGTTCATCACCTCGTCATCAGCTTTGATGGTGCGCAGATTTAAGATGAGCTGAAAGCGCAGCAGGTTGTTGGTGCCGATGGGCTGCAGCTCCAGCAGTTTACACAGAGCCACCAGCTGGGGTCGCTCCAAATGCTCCAACGTTATTTCGTCCTCGAAAAGCTTGGAGAATTTCACAATGTCTTTCGTGCTGGGCTGCTCGCCTGTATGTCTAACCTGGACAGAACCACCAGAGGGACCCAGCGTTTCTTTATACACAGCCGGAAAACACATTTGGGCACAACATGCGATGCTGGCCACCGGCCTCTTTACAAACTGCTGCACATGCGTATTTGGAGGAAGCCTAACACACTCTGTGGGGGGAGCGCTATCCTTTTAAGGGCTTTCAGCTTGCATTGTTTCAGAATTCAGTATGATCACATTGTACTGTACCAGTTCAACAGTGTGTACGGTTTCTGTATGATGAAAAAAAAAAAAATATATATATATATCACCATTTTGTCCAAAGCCTGATTTGAGGCTGATCCGATTGAGTTGCAGAGATATCTAAACGTTTTTCCTAAAACGTACGCTTCACGTACACAAATCAAACATTCCCTATTACCATTTAATAATGACCTTAAATAATATACAGCCAGTTATCTTTTCGCAAACTATGAAAAGTGCTCAAAATACCATTTACACCTCATTTGTAGCATCGTCCCACTTCCGTTAAGTGTTAAACGGAGAGAACCGGTTCATCCAGTTTTACTTTTCAGTTCTCGTACCTGCTGCACATAAGTGGAGAACTTCTGCGTCTCGTCTTCTCCCACGGCCGTTTTGTTCCTGTGGGCCATCTCGGCGATCGTCTCCTGAAGGAACCTAGCCAGCTCCAGTTTAGCCGCGAGTCTCTTCTTCTGCTTCTCCTCCTGCAGCGACAAAACAGCAAAATATCAAAACTTTTCTTCTCAAAGCTCCACTACAGTATATTATAAATAAACAATACCTCACACAGCAGGACGTGCTGTAATATATATTACCGTATTTCCCGGACTATAAGCCGATACTTTTTTCCCACGCTTTGAACCCTGCGGCTTGTACAACAATGTGGCTAATCTATAGATTTTTCTTCGCTAACTGCCGTCAGGGGGCGCAAAAACGGGGTCAATGCAAAGAAGTCGTCGTTAAAGTTAACAAAAAAGGGTGGATGATAGAAAGCCTAATGACTGAATGGCTGACGGAGTGTTACAGTAAGCGCCCGGGAGGAAAAAAAAATAAAAAATCATTGCTTGTTTTGGACAGTATGAGGGTCCATATAACAGATTCTGTGAAAGCAGCCATCAAGAGAACAAACTCAATTCCAGCTGTGATTCCTGGAGGTGCAACTAAGTTTTTGCAGCCACTCGACATCAGTGTGAATCGTGCATTTAAAGCGGCACTCCGAGGTGAGTGGGAGGCTTGGATGACCAGCGGCGAGAAATCATTCACAAAAACTGGCCGCATGCGAAGAGCATTCTTTTCTGAGGTCTGCCAGTGGATCCTAACAGCGTGGAGCAGTGTGAAAGAATCCACGATCACCAAGGGGTTTCGAAAGGCTGGACTGCTGCGTGGAGAGAACAGCGCAACTTCATCGGTAACTGTGCCTCGAGATGAAAGTGACATTGAGAGCGACACCGACAGAGAGACTGAAAAGGTGTGTGACGGAGATGTTCTGAGGCTCTTCAACTTCGACACTGAAGAAGACGACTTCAGTGGTTTCAGTGCACAGGAGGAGGATGAATAAAAACATTAATGACTTTTCTGTTTTGTTCGATCAGCCGTTTTACTGCCGTGTTACAGGCACCGTTTGGAAACAATTAAGTTATGTGAATAAACATTTACAAAATCTTTCTGTGTAAATATCTCATTTCACAACGTACCAGTATATATCTGCGGCTTATAGTCTGGTACGGCTAATATATGTAAAAATAATTTTTTCTTTTAAAATTTAGTGGGTGCGGCGTATATTCCGATGCGCTCTATAGTCCGGAAAATACGGTAGTTATGTACGGGCTTGTAGATAAGTGTCAGGAAAGGGAGCAGAGAAGGGAGCGAGAGGAGGCAGGAGAAGGGACATCAGGAGCAGGCCAGGAGTGTGAGAAGGAGTTTAATTATGAGAAAGGGACAGAAGAATTAGAAGGTAAGCCAGAGGACACTGAGCTAGACACTAACCTAGGAGAAATATCTGTCACCAGGTCAGGTCAAACATTCCGAGTACAGCACACATCTACCCATCAACTGCCGCTATTGGTAAAAGGGCAGAATATACAGTATATACCCTGGCAGACCCCAGATCTGGAGGGATTGGTAAGAGGCCTGCCAAACCTACATGCAGAATAATAATGAGTGCAGAATTAACCTAAGAAATATAGCGACCACTGCATTAGATGCCACAGCATTATGACCCTTATAGAAATCCAGTGTGGAGACAGCTCAGAGAGGAGTTTCCGTCTCGAACAGATTGCAATAATCTGCAGGGAGAATCCATCTCGGAAGGAGAGCACCCTATGACGTATTATCAGAGAAAGGAAGTGGATCATTCAAACAGATGCATCGCCGGACAATAACCCACTTCAAACAGCAATGTTCAGAAAAATAGTGATAGAGGGGCTTCCAGAGGTAGTGAAGAGCAAACTGGACGATGTGGTGGGGCTGAATTACAGGTCAGAGTCAGAATTCTGTGAGCATCTAACCCATGCTCTTAAAAAATACAGAGGAATAGAGAAAAAACTAAAAGAACCAAATAAGAGCAAACATTCTCAGGAAGGTAGCACACCTGCAACTAGGAGAGCTTACAGCAAAATCAAAAAACAAGAAAAATAGTAAGCCTACAGATTTTGAAGATAAAGCCAGCTCGCAATTCCTAGCAACATAACATGGCACAGGAAAACCAGACAAACACACCAGTAAGATATCAAACCATCAGTAACATCGCCAATGGCACCACCTACTGTCCCAACAGCGGTAGTACACCCTTAGCCACAACCTCCACCAACCGTCATCTATGTACAACAGCCGTATTTAACCCTACCACCGGGTTTTATGAGATCTAGGGGAAGGGGACAATATAATCCAAATTCAAGAGGAAGGCGACAGCTACGTATAAGTGAAAGACCAAATCGGGAAATAATGGGAAGACTCCAAGGGAATCGGTGCTGGAATTGCAATCAGGAAGGACACATGATCAGAGACTGCCCTATGAGGCAATGGCCGGAAACTCAGCTTCAGCGATTTAGTCCACTGAACCAATGGCCCGGTCCAAATCGAGGTTTCAGACGGGGTCCACAGAATCCTATGGGAGATAGCCAGCTTCCAATGTTAACTTCGGAAGCCGGTGACGAACCAATGCTGCAGGTTCAATTAAATTGAAAACTAACCACAATGATGATAGATACTGGCACAACTCACACCTGTGTAAATCCAAAATATGCCACGCATCTCCCTGAATCAGGCAAATTCGCCAAAACAATAGGATGTCAAGTACAGCTAATTCCAATGACAGCACCAATATGCCTCGCCGCCAATGAGCGAACGATACAACTTCCCATCTTGAGTTCAGAAAATACCATAGTAAATTTACTGGGACGTGTCGCCTTGTGTAAATTAAATGTCCAAATCTTCTGTTTACCGGATGGGCTGTTTTTGGATGAACAAGGGGTAGCTACTCAAATGGCCACATTGCAACCACCCGTAAAGGAAGCCGCCGGTGTATACTGGAGAGGACAAATCAATTCGCTACCCAACACCTTAATGGGAAAATGGGGCCCTTCATTCCCAATTGCACGCCGTCCTTGCCTTCCTTATCATTGTACCATAAAATATCAACCTAGCACAGATGTTTGGATGGAAACCTTATGGAAACAGGAAACTGAAAACTTGAAAGTTCAGCTGGTAACAAAATATGCCCTAATAGGCCCAGAAGGAGTAACACTGTCAATATTGGACAATGACTGTCAGAAAATGGTATCATGTGACCCAGGAGTCCCCACACATCGCAGTGTTAATCAACCAAGGCTACGAGTCTAAAGCACTGGGACCTATGGTTCGGAGAGCCGAGGAAATCGAATGGCTGCCAAGTGATAATCCACTGATCTTCTGTTCCCAGGGTGGAACGATGAATAAAATCTTGTATGGCGATTCAGCTCTGGGCAGCATCCAACATGAGGAAATAGAAACTCAGGGAATGCAAATGAGTCAAACAGCAGGGAGAGAGGAAGCGCTGAAGAAGGAAATGATAAAAGAGATACCCTACGAATTATGGTCACAACATAGCACTGATGTGGGACTGGTAAAATCAGCCACACCCGAGCAGGTTAAATTAAAACCTAATGTTCGTCTTCCTAGAAAGGCGCAGTACCCCCTGACAGCAGAAGCCACACAGGGAATAGCAGGCACAATTCAGGGATTAGTGGAAGCAGGAGTGCTTATTCCTACAAGAAGCCCATGTAACACACTGATTTTTCCTGTTCAGAAAGCTGATAAAAAGAGATGGAGATTGGTACATGACTTAAGGGCAGTGAATGAGGTAGTAGAGGATTATCTGGCAGAAGTTCCTAATCCACACACATTACTATCAAATATTCCGCCAGAAGCGCGGTATTTTACACTGATAGATTTGTGTTCAGCATTCTTCAGCGTCCCCTTGGCCGACACATCTCGATATCTCTTTGCTTTTACATTTCAGGGCCAACAATACACATACACTCGGATGCCAGAAGGCTTCAAACATTCCCCACATCTATTTAATAAGGTCCTCACGAACGACTTAGCAGGGATAAACGCGACCAGTCAAGTAATCTTATATTGTGACGATATTTTAATATGCTCCCCCACAATCGAGGAATGTCATCGAGATTCAGTAGCAGTCTTTAAGCGCCTGGCGCAGGGAGGACATAAAGCATCATTAACCAAATTACAGTACTGCCAGCCACAAGTAGAATATCTTGGGCGCACCATAGCACATGGTTCCAGGGCAATAGCTCCCTCACAGCTTGAAGGGATTAGCAAAGCACCACAACCCATGACTGTGAAGCAAATGATGACATTTTTGGTATGACAGGCTTCAGTGCAGACTGGGTTGAGGATTATGCAACCAAGGTGAAGGTGGCTCCACTTAGAGCTTTAATAACCACTGCCGGCTCAAAACCACTGTCAGCTCCACTACAGTGGACCGCAGATTCCCAAGTAGCTTTTGAAACTATTAAACAGGAATTACAAACTGCTCCAGCGTTAGCTACACCTGATTACAGTAAGCCTTTCCACCTATATGTATCCAATCGATGTGGTGGATATGCGTATTAATGCAAGAAACGTGTAAAGGGCGTCCAAAACAACCAATAGCCTACTACAGCTCTAAAGTCAGTGGAGTGGCACAGGGCTGGCCTCCCTGTTATCAGGGAGTGGCAGCAGTTCATTACGCATACTCCAAAGCATCTGTATTAACCATGGGACACCCGGTAATAATTCACACACATCATAAAATAACAGAACTACTGGAGCATGGACGTTTTGTGTTAACTGCTGCCCGTACTCGACAATACTGTAGTCTGCTTTCCTACCCTGACATTACCATAACAAGATGCACCACAGTTAACCCAGCAGAAAGCATGCCATTTCAGTTTGAAGGCAAGCCCCACGAGTGCGTAGCTGAAGCATTGGCGTACACAAAGTTTAGACCTGTTTTGGAATCCTCCCCATTAGAGGAAGCAGACCTAACATATTTTGTAGATGGGTCATGCTTCAGGGACCATACAGGCACACATGCAGGATATGCAGTAGTGCAAAAATTGTCCGACATTGCATATCCGGTAGTGGTGGCAGAAAAGATTCCCCGACCATGTTCAGCCCAAAAGGCAGAACTTACCTGCCAAGAAACTGCCAACATTTACACGGATTCAGCTTATGCGCATAGAGTATGTCATCTGTTTGGTGCTGTTTGGAAACAGCGTAGATTCAAAAAGACGGATGGAAGCCCCATCCAACATATGGCGGAGATCACAGATTTAATAACTGCAATGATGCAACCACATCGCCTAGCAATAATTAAATGCCAAGCACACAAGAAAGGGAACAATACCGTCACACAGGGAAATAATGCCGCGGATCACATGGCTCGGGCAGTAACAGGATGCGCCACAACCATAATAGCACCGTGATACCCTCCATACTTCTCCCCACATTAATAACCGTTGCACATGGATTAGACCATTGTGCACGGGAAGAAGTCTTGAGGAATATCAAAAGACAGGGATATTGGTCAACATATTTACAGGCCCAGGTAGACAGGGCACTTAGAGAATGTGAAGTTTGGGCCCAGTTTAATGTTTGGAAAGGAATAAGTACCCCCGTGGGCCAAGTGCCAGTGCCTGAAGGGCCATTCAAACACATAACTATAGATTTTGTGGACATGATAACTCCAGTTCGAGGGATGCGGTACATGTTGGTGGTAGTCGACCGATTCAGTAGATGGGTAGAGGCCACCCCCACTAGAAAACAAGCCGCCGGACCCCTGAAAAAGTTTCTCACAGAAGAAATATTCCCTTGATTCGGGATACCATCAATCATTAGCTCAGACAACGGAACTCCCTTCATGCAAACAGCATTAAGAAACTCCATGGAGTGGTTGAGAATTTAATGGAGACTGGGATGTGTATATCACCCCCAGTCTCCATGGAGTGGTTGAGAATTAAATGGAGACTGGGATGTGTATATCACCCCCAGTCCGAGGGTATTGTGGAAAGAGTCAATGGAATTCTAAAGGCGAAAATGGCAAAGGTCTCAAGACAAATCGGACTCAACTGGGTAGACTCACTCCCATTAGCGCTAATGCACTACCGATCTGAAGCCCACAGTAGAACACACCTGACACCGTATGAAATGCTAACGGGAAGGCCCATGCCTCATCCTGGCCTTAGAGGGCAATATGAAGGTCCAGCACCAGAACAATTAGAAAGGGAAGTAGGGGCTTATGTGAAACAAATGACCCGTATACATGAAGAAATTTACTTGCAGGAGCAGCAAAGACAGCGGAGACAGCGACAAGAGAACAAGCCCGCCGACACTCCCATCAGAGTAGGAGACAAGGTGTACATTCGGGCCTTCAGACGGAGGTGGCATCAACCAAGGAGGACGGGCCCGTTCGAAGTAACTGACGTGGTCCCCACTACAGTGAAGGTGAGAGGAAGCACTACATGGTATCACCTTAACCATTGTACAAGAGTACCTGTTAAAGAACTTCCACAGGAGGCACAGGACAATAATGAAAGCAGAAATGAGGATGATGAACAACCAAGACTGTCGGGACAACAACTTGAGCAAAGACCACCCACGCCCAGTGCCCAAGGGCCAGGAAGCCCTCAAGGAGAAACAGGAGAGGGTGATGAAGGCCGTAGCCACGTGGAAAGAACAGAAGAGTAGAACAAGACCTGGCAGGAGAACCCCAGTCAAGAAGGCTCGAACCAGGAGACCTCCAGGCAGGTCCATCAGAAGTACAACCACTCACAGGTACCAGAGAAACACCCCTATCAGCTGAACTCACAGACAATGTCCAACCCGAGACACTGGGATGGGTCACAGACATCGGAGAAATACCCCAACCAACTGAGGGGGAAGTTGCAGGAAGTTTTCAACCTGAGGAATCAGGAACAGGGGAATTTGGATGGCTCAATTACCTCCCTGAGCTCCCAGAGGTCCCTGAGACATCTCACACTGTGGATGGCACTTGGAACTTTGCTGATTATCTTCAATGCCAGCCTGATCTTATTCCCGGCGATGAGAATGATCACACGTTCCATCCAAGGGGAGAACCACACAGTGAACAACATGGAGATCTACAAACCATCGACATGGACGAATGGCTTACCCTGTACGGTATGCCTTCCTCTGAATAAATCAAGACCAGCCCCACGGAGAAGTAGGTCACTAACATCTGACCGATATAATAGGGTGATCACAAGGCAATTTATGGTATCAGTGGGCAAGATACACCACACAAGAATGGATTGGGAAAGATGAGGAGTGTGTGGTATGTGCATCCGGAAGAAGAAAGCTAGAGGTCGTACCACTTCCCTACAACAATGAAACATGTCTCCAGTTCAGACAAGGGATTGCAGACATATATGGAACTCAGGTAATCCAGAACACTTCCTTCACAGTATATAGAGACCATGCTAAGATTAATGTCACTTATTCAACTATGGCACCTTTAAATGATACGATGTGCCCGTATTGGTGTATACTGTATGCAGGAGTTGGAAATGTGACACAAAATTTCGTAAGGAGATGTGGGAATATTACTACATGGCCCCAGACGACATATCTGAGGCCACCAAGTGAGAGAGTGTCCTTCATATGGGCACGAAATCACACATTGGAATGTTACCGGAACAAGGGAACCATAAATGTGGGTAACTTTACGGGGGAAGTGTAAAAGAATATGGGAAATAAGCAACACCAAATTCTCAGTCGACTCATTTCAAGACACATGGGGAAT
Organism: Tandanus tandanus; assembly: GCA_039654325.1. Classification (NCBI taxonomy): domain Eukaryota; kingdom Metazoa; phylum Chordata; class Actinopteri; order Siluriformes; family Plotosidae; genus Tandanus; species Tandanus tandanus. The sequence goes on from JBCNYH010000026.1 coordinate 36,137,135, forward strand.
AATCAGAACCAGAAGGGTGAACGGGAAATCACAGGTAATCATGAAATGGTATAGAAAATTACCACCAGTGCTCCAGCAACAAACTATACCACTTGTAGATATATATGGTGGGTGTATGGAGGAATGCGACTGAGGAGTGCCACTTTCCTGTTCCGGATTATGTACTAGAGTAATGATAATCACAGAGGTACGTATGTATAAGGCCGGGGAGGACATGGGACGAATTAGAAGAGATTACCAATCTGATCCAAAGGTATATTTAGGTGCCATAGGGCAACCCCAGGGAATTCCCGCAGAGTAATAAGCAAGGAACGAAATAGCAGCTGGGTTTCAGTCAATCTTTATATGGATTACTATCAGTAAGAACGTTGAATGGATGAACTATATATTATAATCAGCAATGATTTATTAACTACACCGACGAAGCACTAACCATGACACTCCAAAACAGACAGGCGTTGTATTGACTAATGGCAAAAGAGGGAGGCATGTGTGTGCTCTTCGGCGAGCAGTGTTGTGCTTTCATTCCCAATAACACAGCCCCAGGAGGCGCCTTCTATCTGGCAATGGAGAAGCTTGGAAGCTTACGGAAAGAGGTAAAACAAAATGCAGGATTTGTCATATTTTCCACCAAATGGTTTTGTCAACTCATAGGTAATTGGGGATGGGTAATGAGAGTGGCAATAAATGTGGCTATAGTACTTGTAATAATTGCTCTGTTGTCTACTCCCTCTAATCAAAGGAATATGTATGACGGCTACCGTCAAGCAAATGTCAATGATAATGCGCCCCAAAGGTAGTAGTAGTGCCATACCTCAAGTTGAAGTAAATGTAGTGGAGGTAAGCTCATCAGGACCATTGCCAGAAGGAGGAAGCTGGGTAAGTGAACTATAGTCCTAAGTGAGTATAATTGGGAAGAAAAAAAAAAGAAAACCACATACACACACACACACACACACACACACACACACACACACACACACACAATAATTTTAGGGCTGAACAGGATCTTGCTTACTTACAGAAAAAAAAGTAAGCAAACTTCTGGGCCAGAGTTTCAAGAAACTCCTGTTTCTATTTTTAACTTAAACTTTCCTTTTCTATTTTTCCCTTCATTTTAACTTACTCTTATTTATTTTTTTTTCTATTTTTTTCTTCAGTTTAACCTAAACTCTTATTTCTACTTTTTTTTTCATTTCCTTAAAAAAAAAAAAAAAAAAAAAAAAAAAAAGTTCTATGGCGTCCCTGGGTGGGCCTCCTAATTTCTCTTCCTTTGAGCTTAAACTCCCATAATATTTTTTTCCCTTCCATATTCATAGTTTCATAGTGTAAACTTCTATTTTTATTTTCTCTTCATTTTTGAGTTAACTTTTTATTTTCATATTCATCATTTCATGGATTTAACTTAAGTTCATATTTCTACTTTCTCCTTACCTTCTCCCATTTCCTTTTCCATATTCATAATTTTAATTTGAACTTCTATTCCTATTTCTCTTCATTTATAGTTTCATAGTTCTAAGTTCTAATTTAACCTCCTATTTCCCACACATCTTTAAAAAAAAATAAAAAATCTAGAGAACTACGAGATGTAGAAGTAACATGAAAAATATGAATGTGAAAGATTATGAATTTTTTCCTTTGTATAACTTACTGAGACAAGAACCATTTCAAGCTGTACATGAACATAACTTCTACATTTTTACATACACATACATATATCCGATGTATATACACCATCATATTTACCTGTACCTATCACTGTCTACATACTCACACATATACCAACTATGTACATTCACACGCATTTACACAGATGAGTGCATCACATATAACACATGTAGGCTGGATGACCTGACGGGTAGAAGTTAACTGTTAGATAAAAAAATTGGCAAAATAACTAAAAAATATGGAAAATAAAATAGTGGTATGGCTAATTGTGTTCAGCTTCCAGGGACACGACCCACGGCAGCCGACCTGGGAAGAAGAATGGCGCAAAATTCAGACACTTATCTCCTGCTGATGGACATTTTGAACCTGGGGAGAGGAAAAAGCGGACCAGCGCCCTCTGCTGCAGCCCAAGCAATGGGAAAATGCGTGAGAACAGGGATACGCGAGTGTTAACTGAGCCACGTCGCCATGGCAAGAACCATCGTCTCAGCGGGCAGGCCCAGTATAATCGTGCTCAACTGGGTCAACGTTATGCAAGGCCTGATGGGCGAAAAACAAAGCTGGGGCCGAGTTATCGCCCTGTTCGCCCTCGTGGGGGGACTGGGAGCAGTGCCGATGACGACGACGGAGATGCAATCATACAGATTACAACTGACTTCTTGCTGAGACCAGGAACGGCTCACAGAGAATGGCTCCCGGCGCAGAATGAGTCACTTACACCCAGACCAACACTCAAGAACAGATACAACAAGCGGCAGTGCGGGCCTTGACTACTGTGGGGCTACAACTGGCAACTCTACTGGGACTGATGATCCAGTGCCCTGGACCATGAAGCCAAGGGGCACCTTGAGTGCTAGAAAAATGGACTCCTGTCAGGTCACCAGTTACACAACACACAAGTAACCTTTTATGAAATCATATAATTAGTATATACACTCAAGCAATGTGCCTTTCTTTTCAATTCAGTAATTTTGTTTTTCGTTTATCCTATTCTATGTAACACCACATATCCATATGTATAATCAGTATATAATCACCAGTGATTTTGAATTTTTCCATTCTCTTCTCGTCATTTTTGTCTGTCATTGTAACCCAATGTATACCCAGTATACAATCATAAATAACTTTAATTTTTGCTCTGTTCATATTTTTTGTCTTTTTGTAAACAATATGTACCAACAAGTTTGAACAGTTCCTTTGTTTTTTATAATCCATTCAAACTTTTCTTCCTTGTTCTTTCATTTTCAGTGGTTTTATTATTAATTTTTATCTTAATTTGTTACTCTGTCTATATACACATTAATAGTATTTTAATGATCAACTATTCTCTGACTATTCTCAAATTATGTTATTTTTCTTCTATAATCTCATAATCAGTATATCATTGAAGTAAATTTGATTTTGGAAAAAATTATATATCATATGTTGAAGAAAACTACCAGAGGGGGGACGACAATGGGACCTGGGTGATGTGCTAGCTAACCTCTCCCCAGGACCCCAACGAGTGCTTCCACGTAGCGCAAAGCTACAAAGCACAGAAGACCATCACATCCCAGAAGGAATGATGCGGCATATAAGCCGCAGAGGGGGGAAAGAATATAGTGGAAGAACGATGATTTGTATTAAAGATGATTTGTATTAAATTAATTCTGATTGGTGAAAATTGAATTGTTAAATAATGATGATTTGTATTAAATTGTAGTTGAAATGTTAAATGATGATTTTTGCATAAAAAACCTGAGGGCTGCCCAAAAGTCCGCCCAAGGCGTACCACGTAATGTCAACACCACCTGATGTAACCAACCTCTGGCCTTCTCTTGAGCCAAGAAATAATGGTGGCGAACGTTAACACTGGAAGCCAATGGTATAAATGCTCGGCCTTGAGCGGATTTTGGTGTCTTCGAATTCCCATCCTGAGAACACGCCTGCTGCGCTGAACTGCTATTATTATTTCCACTCTGACTGAATAACCTGTTACTAAACAAGGATCGAGAAATCTGGTAATACAATTATTATTGCTTTGGTTTTATCTGGGTTGTATGCTAGCTCAGGAACAGTATAACTGTGGGTTGACCTTTTATATATGTGATATATTTTACCGTGATCTGTCTGTGTCCTGTATACTGGACATAATATATATAATTTTATATAAATATGTATATTTTTTAACAGCATTTCTTTTTTCTCCTATGGACATTGTATTTCTTATACTTTTTCTGATGCAAATAAACTACACTCGACCCTCGATTCTACAGACCCCGGTTTAACGGATATCGGAAGCTGCGGACAAAGTCTGATGTAGCCAAATTATCCGGGAGGACTCGGCGCTTGGCAAGGGCAGACGCAAGTTAGTTGACGAGGGCAGACGTTAGTTGGCGCGCGCGTCAATGCGTCAGTTTGTTTACCACAGTCAGCAGTACACCATGCTTTCGAGGGTCATGTGT
>JBCNYH010000026.1:36141346-36165008 GCA_039654325.1 Tandanus tandanus
CTCGAGATGAAAGTGACATTGAGAGCGACACCGACAGAGAGACTGAAAAGGTGTGTGACGGAGATGTTCTGAGGCTCCTCAACTCCGACACTGAAGAAGACGACTTCAGTGGTTTCAGTGCACAGGAGGAGGACGAATAAAAACATTAATGACTTTTCTGTTTTGTTCGATCCGCCGTTTTACTGCCGTGTTGTTACAGGCACCGTTCGGAAACAATTAAGGTATGTAAATAAACATTTACAAAATCTTTCTGTGTAAATATCTCATTTCACAATGTACTGGTATATATCTGCGGCTTATAGTCTGGTGCAGCTAATATATGTAAAAATATTTTTTCTTTTAAAATTTAGTGGGTGCGGCGTATATTCCGATGTGCTCTATAGTCCGGAAAATACGGTATATTTGAACGCTTTGTTTAGGTGACACCTGCCTTCTTGGACTCCGTCTCGAAAGTAGAGGGCAGCATTCCAGGGAAGAGCTTTAGGAAGACCGGAAGCAGGAACTCCATGAAAGGGACGATGATGAACACCATGAAAGGGACGAGACGGAACAAGTCTGCACACGTCCTCATCAGCTGTAAAAGAGGGGTGGGGGAGGCGGGAGATAGTTTAGGCTTAGCCGTTAACATAAACAGATGATGGGGTAATCAGAGAGCAGCTCCCCGGTGCTTCACCTTATTTCCAAGCCTTTGGTATTTATGGTGCTAAATAATTACTGGTGTCTATTCAGGAGCTGAACATTCGCTCTGATATCATCCTACAATCAAATGCATGGTGCAATTCAGTTTCACACACTGTGTGCATTATGGGTAACACCAATAAGACGTGTTTCCGAGTAGTTAGGTGTTGTTTCATTGAGTTCTACTAACACAGAGAGAAAATATGAATATTATATAAAGGGTATGAAAGCTTTTGCCATGTCTCCAGCCCCGTCGCCAGTCTCTGGTCTGATGCCTTCAGCTAAATCGTTCACTAAAGTGCATGTGAAAAAGTTTAACCAAAACAGGAGTCACAGAAACCACTAGTATTAATGTCACAAAGTCTTTTTTTTTTGTTTGTTTGTTTTTTTTTTTAACTCCCCAAGCGTACCTGCCTCCTCTCCCTGCGGGTGAGCTTTTGTCCATGCAGCAGTTCCCAAACTATGCGTCCGGCGATCTTCGTATCGATTCCCAGCAGCCGGAAGCCGTGGTAGTAATGCTTCAACTCGTTCAGCACTCTCTGACCCAGAGATTTACGGGCGACGACTTTGGCGGGATCAGGAACCGCGTCCCCTTTCACCTGTTTATGTTCAGCCGGAGCGTCCTGCACTTCCTGGAGCCAGGTGCAGGAGGAGTGAAGGGTCCGAGCCGGAGTGTAGTAGGCGTGGGAGACGCGAGGGTAGGGTGGTCTGGGAGCGCTGTGGGACGGGAGCTCCAACGTGGTGACGTGATAACGGACACATGAAGAAGACAGACGCAAACAGCTATGCCGTTTGGACAGGAAGTACGATCCTCTGAGGAAGGATAAAGCATGCAGTAAGATACGACACACAACAACAATCATTGTTGGCTGTTCTATAGAGAATACGCTTTAATTATAAAGTTATACATAATAACCTGTCAGTACTTTCACACACGTAGTACACTTTAGACCTTCTAACATCAAGGTCAATCTGAGTGCTAACTTGCAGTGAGGATCTACCAAATATTTATAATTAAATAAATAAATAAATCTATAAGGTGGAAAACAGAAACAAGCCACGTGATCTTTCCTTTTAAAACCAAAACCTCACCATGTTATTATGATTACCAGGTGTCATTAAGAGCTTTAGGGGATTCCCACATGAAACATTAAACACACAACACGAAACTGAAAGCAAGTCCAATTACATCATGTTACATAAACAATAACCAGCACGCTGCAGCGGCAGCTCAGTGAATAAGATGTAAAACTAATGATCAGAAGGTAGAATTCGAAACCTAGTGCTGCCAGACTGCCACTGATGGGCCCCTGAGCACGGCCCTTAAACCTCAACTGCACAGTTGTAAGCACTGTGAGAGAAGAACGTGAATAACGGTGTCTGACAAATGCTGTAAAAGTAAACATGTTCATTGCTGTATGACTCGTAGTTTTCGCTTACATTTTACACACTGACTGACACATTCGTACAAGAAATAAATAATCAGTAAAGGTTTTCTGATTATAAACAAAGAAAGGTCTTGATCCACTATGCAACCTACAGCAATCATTATATACAGATGTTTTCTCAACGGGGGGTCCGTAAGACCACCACCACACCATGCTAAAAACCCTGTCCACAAGTCGGAAGCTAACCTGCGACGGATTAGCGTCCCACCCGGGAGGAATTGAACGTCACTTCCCGCTACAGAAACCGGGATTAGCTCTGGCTCTGATGACCCACTAGGCTCGTCACAGCCTTTACCTTACATCTCCATTACTCAGTTGATGCGATCCAAGTCTCGATACAATACCAACGATCCGATACCGTCCATTTAAAATGCGTAGCATGAAGCAGCTGTGTTCGTGAAACGATACGACTCATCCCAACTGCGAGTCGACACCAAGTGATGACGCGAAGTAAAGAATACGATGCAGTGGAATTCAATATGGTACACATAACCTGATTTTATCTCTTTGGCTCTTCTAAACGTTTAACACTTAAGCACTTTAAGGATGTTCCGGATTAATAACGGTGTGTAGTGCAGTGTGCCGTGACTCCTGCCAGCAGTGAGACGTGCTTGAAAAAAAAAAAAATAAATAAAAGGAACCTTTCACTTACAGGTCTTTAATAAGTGCTTTCAAATGTACAACAGGTATCAGAACAAGGACTGATGTTTTGAAATCGTATTAACGTCAGGCCTTCAACTCGTGAGAGACTTGGCGGCTGGTTGCAGCGTAGATGCTGGAGAGGGTGCAACTTAAGAAAGAATCAAACTAAATATGAAATTACGGGTCACATTTCGAAAATTTACTGAAAGGGTCCCTACTGAGAAATATAAATTCACTAAAAGCACCCGGAGAGCGCAAGCCTCCACCAATGTAGCTTAATTCTCTCATTATTTTCATTTCTTATAAATATTTTTACAATTCTTTTCTCAATAAGCCCTGTACACTTTAATAGTCTGGAGCCTGACCAAACTTTGGTTTGTGGTAGCCTTTATGTCAATTTTTTTGGAAGCATTATAGTCCTTACTAATGGAGTCGAAAATTTTAAATTGTATGTTTGTGTGCGTGAGTGATGGACTGGCGAACTGTTCAGAGTGTACCCCAACTTCGCCCAGTGTCGGCTGAGATAGGTTCCAGTCTCCCAATGACCCTAGTAAGAGTAAGCAGATTAAAGAGTGGTAAAGAATCCTTTAAAAAAAATCCCAGATCCAGATCATGATCCATATCAGCACCTACATCTAATGGAGTGCTCCTTGGGCCATACTCCACCCTCCCAAAAAAATTAGGAAGTAAACGAGACTTTAGCTGCCACAAACTGTATCTGATACACACTCATTATTCCCTAAAAGAGAAAAAGGGTCCAGCACCGGCTCAGACTCGTGAAGTAAGGAACCAAGCACCAGCTGTTGTTTTCGAATCTGAGCTCAGGGAAGTTACGAGTTAATAAAATGACTCCAAGATCACAGATTAGAACCCCGGTTCTCCATCGCGCTGCCTCGCAGCGATTCGATGGTAACACAGTTATAAACTCAAGAAAATCTTACATCTACACACAAAGCCACACTGAAATTAATCCCATCTCTGAAACTCTAATCACCACCTCACCTTGATCTCGTGACCGCGAGCAGCACCTGCGAGTGGAACATGACCATGATGAGCTCACACCACACGCCGTCCTGCAAAACGGAAAGAAAGGTCCGTTAAGTCAAGAAAGGGTTAGTGGTGGAAAATTACAAAGAAACATTCAGCGTAATAAATCAGCTCACTGACGTTCTGGAACAGCTTTCACTTCCTTGTGGACAATAATGCAACACACTGGCATGCCTTCATGGGCACGTGGGTGGGTGTGTGTGTGTGGGTGTGTGTGTGTGTAGGCAAGTGTGTCAGGTTGCTGCTTGCTAAGTTTATAACACCCTCACATAGCACGAGGCCAGACATGCCTGTCATCGACTAACTTCACATACAAGAGTGCAGAAGTTGGTCTAAATAACAAAAAGGAGGTGATTTGTTTACAGTAAAATTACACATAAAATGTTATATATTAGAACCAAATTCCTTAACATGCTTTTGAAACATCACTAATAGATTTTAACGCCCGTTTTCCATGCAGGCACAGTTAACTGGTCGCCAAAATACAAAGGAGAAGGGAGAGGAACATAACGCCAGAAGCTTCCTGATCTAAACAGCACCGCTGACAAAACCTGCCGATCACAACGTTAGCAAGTGGCCAAATATGAACTTTCTGGATATTTACATCTATCTGATGAACCACCCTGGACTTCACACATGAATCACTGAAAGCCTACGGTACATATCTTCGGACGGATATTATTTTCACTTCTGCCGCGTACAGGAGGTTTTATATCAGGGAATTTCACATGCTGAAATTATGAGCTAGGGCAAAATCATTTCTAACCAATGTTGGGTTAGCAAGTATTGAAAAAAAATTATTGAATTGGGAAACGAAGAAAGGTTGAAATCCAAACGGGTCAAAATCACAGTTTGGAATATCAGAAGGTTAGGACGAGGCTAGCAAAAAAAACAAAAAAAAAAAAAAAAAAAAAAAAACCCAAAACAACAAATTAAGGGACAAATAAATCAAGTAAAAGGTACACCGTTGGTCATGCTCGGAAGGTTCCACAACTTTTGAGGATTATTCCAGGCTGTCCGTTCGAGAGCCCTTCATCAGTTTCATTTTCTGTTGCTATTTTTCAAGTTCTTAAAAATAAATGCCCGAATCTCTAAAATGTTTTGTTCTGTGCACACTGGGCCACAACGTCTCCGTCAAAACACCAAAGAATATAGTTCGGTAAATCATGCATGACCCAAACACAATCGTGACTCAGTCCTTCTGCTTTGCCACCTGGAAAAATCCAGCTCGCTGTTCGAGACATCTCAGTGCATTCTTCTACACATGCGACAGATGTTCTCTCAAGGGTTTTGGTGCTTACAGAACTCATTTTGCAAGAATCAAATTCAACTATTGAATCATTTCTTGGTTAAAGTATTTTCTGATAAAATCGCAGTAATAAACGGAACAAAGGATAAGGCATGCTGACATTATGACATCATGTATAGCGAGTCTGGCCAATTGTGTCACAACACACTTCCTCCCCAGTATGGTAGCAGCCCCTGAGAACTGTATTTAGACTGATTTAGATGAAAATCTCACGATTACGCGCCGCCATATTGGAACCAGGATGATGTAGAACAGCCAAGCAGGTCACTAATGTAAACAAACCTGCATAGCTGCATTTACGAGCTCGGCTTGCTGCAAAAAAAAACAAACAAAAAAAACCAAAACTCATTTTATACAAGTCTCAAGACGTCACCGACATTCTAACCTGTTTAAGAGAAATAAATTGATAAATGTGTGCGATTTCTTCAACATGTGTATATATTTTAACAAAGAATAAAATGCATTATACTTGCATTAACCTCTCATGTGCATATCAATAATTAAATTTGTACTTTAACATTTATAAACGAGGCATCTGAAAAAATGAACCAGTGTTTTATAGTCTTAGTACCAGCATTAAAAAAAACACTTAGTGTTACTACATTTACAAAGTTACACGTTTATTTACTTCACATAAATTGACCCAAAGTGGGTGTGCTGTGAATTTTACAGCATAAAATGTAAAAATATTGTAGGACACATTGCTAAAATAGCTATTTTAAAAAAACATAATATTATAATAATTAAAGTACATAGTAAGCTTAAGTAGTCACACAGAAAATTAAAGATAGCTTTACAAGGCAACCTGCACCTCTATTTCATGCACTTTTTTGTCACCCTTCTTTTTATACAGTGGTCTAGTAAAAACCTTCTGACTACAACATACATCAGGTAAAATACCACACCTGTTCTCAATACAATATTGAACACCTTATTATACACAACAACCATCTTTCATTTGAACATTTTATAAACTCATTCAGTACATCGTCTGAACCTGAACCTTTTATTATTGTTTAACTTTCACATTACTACATTAGTTGCTTCTTTACTCTACTGTAAATTTCAGCAGTTTGACCCAAGAGATGTATCATACATGTGTACGTGTACGTCACTAATGTCAGCAAAGTAGAAATTAGCATTTTCCATCTTTTCCCCTCAGCTTCTTTGAATCATATGAACAATTTATATTAGCCTCGTGTTATTTTATCAATTTTCATAAATGCTAAAAATGACCCGGTTGCTAATCTCATTCTACAGTAGTATAAATTTTTGTCCCAGTGTGTGCATGGATTTTGCATCATTTCTTAACATTCAGAACATAACAAAAACATCTATTGACAGAACACTGTATAAATATTATACTAATACGTTTCTAATTGAAATATAATATTTTATAGAGATCCAGATCTACAACAGATCGAGTCTAGACAGTCTGACAGACTATAACAGTTATTCACAGAAATCGGCCGAGTCTATATCCAGCTATTAATAGGTGAAAACTCACTTGTGGAACTTTATTCCAGCTCTTCTGGATCCTACGTTCTGGTATGATAGCAGTGGTCTCCCATCATTCACTTACATTCCAACCAACACGTCCCGGTTTCCAATATGGCGGCTCCGTGTCGCATTTCCAAATAACGTACAAACCGACCAGTCACCGTTCCGTCCGTTTTAAATGCAGTTCAACGAGCAGCCCTCTCTGTGACGGTGTCTAGGGGTGCTGGTATCTCAGATTGTGTAGCATCACAGGGTGTGTAGCTCAATCAGTGGGTGATGATGTCACAGATTGTGACGTCATCGTCATGACAGAGGGATACAGGGACAGGGATCTGACCCCTGAAAGAGCATCGATAAGTGGTCTATTTGATTATGGAGCATCCCACAATTATCATCAGTACATAATTTAAATAATATACGGTTTGGGGGCACAGTGATGTAGTGGTTAGGATGTCTGCCTCACAGCAGGAAGGTCCTAGGTTCAAGTCCCAGGCTTGGGAATTACTGTGTGAAGTTTGCATGTTCTTCCTGTCCCTGTGTGGGTTTCCTCTGTGTACTCCGGTTTCCTCCCACTGTCCAAAAGCATGCACATTAGGCTAACTGTCTTCCAAACTGCCCGTAGGTGTGAGTGTGAACGGTTGTGTGCGTGTTGGCCCTGCAGTGGTCTGGCGAGCTGTTCAGGGTGTACCCCGCCTTCGCCCAGTGTCGGCCGAGATAGGCTCCAGCCTCCCAGTGCCGTGACCCCAGGATCAATCTATTTGGCAAATGAGTGAGTGAATAATTCTTAATTATTCATTAAAATATCCAGCAGTTCACTGAATGTAAACATTGAGACCCAAAGAGATTTGTGTTCCATGTTTGTTTGTTTTTTGCAGACCTCGTGCAAAAGTACCACTTCGACAGGAAGGGAGTCATTTGGGATTCGGTTCACGATTCGGTTCCGGATTCCCAAAATACAGAGTGCAGGAAACAATCACTCCTTTACCCCACACAGAGCATTTTCCCCACACACATCCAACGTGTATTATCTACAACTTCTTAAAAGTCGAAACGCTCCAAACTGAGTAGATTTTAGCACAAATTCTTCCACAAGAACAAACGTTCCGTGAATCATATGCGAAGAAGAATCCCAATCGCATACACCGCTCACTAAATAGTGTGCAAGAAGCCGTTATTGTGACCTTATAAGTAGTGCACTATAAAGGGAACCTGCACTGATTAGGGATTCCGCCTGATATCTAAACATGCGTCAAGCCATGTTACTTCATGAAGCGATTTTCGTAAACAGCCGGCACGGACTGCAAACAAAACCGGTAGTTTTAGTGGAAATATGAAGAAAACAAAAATACCTGTTTGAAACTTATAGTGTCGTTACACAGTCCTTGGTGTTAGACCAAAATCATTTGACTTGGCTGAAATTAAAATGGAGTTTGTTGGCTGAAGCCTATAACGTTATTATGAGGGTCAGTCTTCTTCTCGTTGTCCACGGTGTAGCGGCAAAAATCACTCTTCTGAAAACAATATAAGCCATTCACGTTAAGCAGGTACTCTTCACAAGTTACTTCAGTCTCCTATTTGACTAAATAACATCAGTAACTTTGATGTTAAAGCGACCGACCACAGCTCACAAGGCCGAATTCCTCTCACAGCCTCTTAAACTAAATCTATGACAGTAGCTCGGGTGCCCGGATGAAGGACGTGCCGGTTTGTGACTGACAGCAAACAACACCAACCGCCGTGAAACTGAGAAAGAAGTTGAGCGTCGATTGGCCAATGTCTGATCAGCCGGGTTTTTACGTTAGGGGAATGGGAAGCCGTGGGAAGCCGTGGGAAGCCGTGGTTGACTAAGAAATCAACCAGTAGAATTATTTTTGTTGCTATGCGACGAGAGGTTGAAAGGTGATTGGCCAATCACTTTTCATGGCCCTGAACATGCGATACCCGCCCGGAAAGCACACGGTAGGAAGCGTTCTCGACTCGAGTGCCTGATCTCAGATCAGCACCGGCGCCATGTTTGAGAAGCCGTTCAAGGAGCTGATGTTACTCATTCATTCATTTTCTCAACTGCTTAATCCCAATTAGGGTCAGTTTACGCAGACGGCGGACATGCAGACACACACACACACACACACACACACACACTATTGTTGAAACCCACAAGAAGGAATTTTTACACAATTTTTGTCATTATTTCGTTATACAAAAAAAAAAAAAACTAAAACATTTTTACATGACGGAAATGCACAGTTCCTTATATTTTTAAGTCATGTAATCAGTGGTCGCAGAGATTATATGTAAGAAAAGTAAAAGCAGCTGATGCTAGCTAGCGTCATACGTCAACACGTCCGCCATATTAGAGAGGGCTATATTCAGTGCAGGTCTTTAGAAACAAAGGAATGTTTCCACAGTATGTTTCCTTCAAAATATAATTAAGAGATATCAGTAATTTCACTGTAACTTTTTTGAGAATTGCTAATAGTCATCCATATATTATCTGTAACACTTATCTGTCAGGGCTGCAGGGGAACCACAACCAATCCCAGCTGACTTTGGGCAAGAGGCGGGGTCTTCCCTGAACAGGCCCCCTTTCTACTGCAGGGTCAAACACAAACACAAACAACCATTGTCACCTATGGGAATTTAGAGTAGCCAGTTGATGTAATGTGCATGTCGTTGGACTGTAAGAGGACACCGGATAACCCGAAGGAAACCCCTGCAAAACTCCACACAGAAACCCAGAATCCTCTTGCTGTGAGGCAAATGGCTGTGTTGTGTTTTATACCATATGACCTGATAAAGATGATGTGGGGCAAGCTATAGCGAGCCTAAGTCCTGCCCTCTCTACTTTTGCATCATAGGACTTTATTTCAGAAAAAATATATGAAAGGTAGTCAGTGGTAAAGGACACAAATTATTTGATGGTGTTTGAATTGTCCCATGAATTGTCTTCACTGTGTTGTGGTCGGGGAAACGTTTCCGTTCCTTGAAAGCAAACACTGAGGAAATGAGGCGGAGCTTCTTCCCGCAGGCCCTGAACCAGAACACTGGTACCTGGACTTTGCAGACTCTACCCCACACATAAACATTACATTCCACCTCAGCTGATGGTTGCACACAGACACTTTACACTTTACACTTTACAGACACTTGACACTTTTGCACACAGACACTTGACACTTTACAGACAATATTAGTTGTAAAATCGCCACTGCATTTATATTTCATTATATTGCATTTATTATTATTATTATTTATTTTTATAGCATGTCTCCCTCACTGCAAGAAGGTCCTGGGTTCGAGTCCCAGGCTCGGTGAGGGTGTTTCTGTAAGGAGTTTGCATGTTCTCTCTGTGCTTGCGTGGGTTTCCTCCAGGTACTCCGGTTTCCTCCCACAGTTCAAAGATATGCACATTAGGCTAATTGGTTGTTTCAAGTTGCCCCTAGGTGTGAGTATGAGTATGAATGGTTGTTAGTGTGTGTGTGTGTGTCGACCCTATGATGGATTGGCAAGTAGTTCAGGGTGTCCCCTGCCTTCCGCCAGAGTCGGCTGAGAGAGGCTCCAGTCTTCCCGCAGCCCTAGTAGGGTTAAGAGGTTTGGCAAATGAGTGAATGCACAAGCACTGGGAGAACATGTAAACGCCACATAAGAACGCCCTTGCCGAGCCCGGGATTCCAACCCAGGACCTTCTTGCTGTGAGGCAGACATGCTAACCACAACATCACTGTGCCAGACTTAGTTTCTCTACTAGAGACACATAAAAGGAGATTAGTAGCTTTTTTAAGTGATTCAAGTCTGTACTGGATACTTGCTGTGTTTCCTCAGAATTTCAATCATTGTCAAAAATAAAAAATGAAATAAAAAAAGATATAACCTTTTTGTTAAACAAAAAGAGCCTGGACTTTAAGTTGTGTTGTCTGTCCTTTTGTGTAATTTGTGCTTTGATTAGACAATGAGTGCTTATCTGCCTTCTCAGGGCGGATCACTCTGTGTAGTCACCTGACACGCCTATCACTGATAAACTCTCTCCACATGATAATAAACTCACATAGGGTCTGGGGGTGATTTCCTATTTTTCTGGTTTGCCATGTCAATGTTTTTCTCAGACCTCCAATGAGATGATTACAGACAGTATAACTTACTGTTTTTCTTGGAACGTAGCAGTCGTTTGATCATTTTAGTTCCATCAGGATGCACGTGTCTGTGATGTTGGTATTTCACTGTGCTTCTATGACCTCTTGGACACTGTTGTGAATGGATCATATGACCACATGACACAAATATCTATGTTTATAGAATATATACGTCGTTAGTAATTAAATACTCCTGTATGGACATTTTATTGCTGTTCAGATGCAAGATTTCCCACTGAAGAGATTTATTACCAGCTGCAGTAGCAAAGCTGGTATTGTTTCTCTGTCAGTTTGTGCTTTTGCATTTTTTTTGTGGCTACACAGACCTATATCTCAAGAACTGCTTGATGTATCACTGTCAGTTTTTTCAGGAAAGAAAAAAGTAATTGTAGGTCAAGTTCAATGTCAGCAAAATGGCCACCAATTGTTTATAATGGCTCGGTAATGGCCGGTACGCTTCCCCCATTGGGGGCCTAGTTACCCTGAAAAATGAATCCAGTTTGAATGAGGGTATAGTCCGCCTGGGTTTCCCTCCTAGACCTGTTGCCACCATGACCAGACCTTAGATAAGCAGACGAAGCTTCCCTCTCCACCAATTATTTAAATACGCATTAATTAAACTCTCTTAGTTCTTGACTTACTTGAAGTAGTATTAGGGTATAAGTAGTTTTGTGGGTTTTTTCACCTCTTTTCTTTCCTTTTGGTTCATCAGCCAAATTCCCACACAACCATCAAGTCTAACATCTGCTTCCTCTGCCTCATGCGCTGCCATAAACTCAGAGCAAAATGCTACCTACCCTCTTCTGCATCCACAAGCTCACAGATGCATGTTGCCAATCGACAGGGACGAGAGAGTATACCAGCTTTCATTTTATTTAGCATTGTCATAAGCACTGAGACATTTTACTATTAAAAATATATTTTCTAAGTTATTTATAAAGATATGTGATGGAATCTGAGCATGTTAAAGCTTAAAAGCCTAAAGGTTCTCACTACACCTGTTTTCAAGAAGCACTCAGCTTTCTGTGATTTTTGCCTTGGAAAGAAATTTTCAGGATTACGCTGTCAAACAAAAAAAAAAAAAATAAAATCCTAATTCTACTTATAGCCATCATGTAGGACTAAAGAAAAATAAGTGATGTGGAGATTTGAGATATATCTCATATATGATTCACAAATTTGAAGTAATGTTTCAATTGCAGATGGCCGATGGCAATAAATGTCAAATATGCTGCTGCTGCTGCTGCAAAATAAACAAATAAGCAAACAAACAAACAAATAAAAGAGGGAGCAAGAAGACTTTCACAGAAGTTTCACATCATATAAATGTTAATTAATCTTGACACACATTTTGATAATGTAACTTATGTATGATACTGTTTGAATAAAATGGTCTGAAGTCATGAATGCATGACTTGCTTTTATTGAGGAATAAATCAATAAATATCATTCATGTTAAAGGAATAATCCATGTGGAACCTGTTCGCATGCATTTAGATCTTTAGTTAATTTAATCTTGGAAAATGTACAGTAAGACTGCAGTGAATAATTATACAACAATACAATTATAGCTTATTGTATTATTATACTACTGTGTATAGTACTATATCATGCAATGAGTCAACGCGAGCAACTACATATCCCATCATGCTTTTCGGTCCACGTGGCACAGCCAATCAGGAGGCGTTCCTTTTCACGCTGAGCAGAGTTGCCAAATATTACATAAATATGATGAAGTAATGAATAAAAATTTAATTTTAATAACACTTAAACAGTATATTTAGGCAAGTATTCATTAACTAAATATTAATTGTACATTAATTAATTTAGTAATGCTTTAATAATATCGTTTATATAAGCATATTCATTGTTTGGTATTTATTTTCTTAATTATATTTTCTAATTTCTCAGAGGTGCATGATAAATTAGCACTCCAGAATCTCCAGATTTTATTGTAATTTATTTATTTAATCCGCCGTCATTCAGTGACTCAAACCCTGACGCATGCTTACGTGATTAATCATGAGCGAACCAATCTGGCAACCATGCACAATCACTCCATTTCCACGCTCCACTCCAGTCAGTGCATTCCTGAAATCGTTTGACACCAGAATGAAAGGCTACAATCCAATCTGGCAACCCTGTCAAATCTTACATGATGACCGACCAAATTTGCTGTAAATCTGCATCCTTGGTGGTCCAGGGTGATAAAAATGGGGATATTTTTTTTGGATATACTGTATCAATTCCGCAAGGGAAATTTGGCTTCTGCAAGGGAGTCATTTGTCATTTACCTTTGGCACATTATAAACCCAGTCTGATTGATCCAACCTGACAGACATGAGGAGGAGAAATTAAACTGATTCAACAGGGTTGCTATTGTGATATAATTGCTTTGATCAAGTTGCCAGATTGATCAACTTGGATTTAACAGGGTCACTAGATTATTATATAGATTATATTATATTATATTATATTATTATACAGATTATATTATATTATATTATTATATAGATTATATTATATTATATTATTATATAGATTATAATATATTATATTATATTATTATATAGATTATAATATATTATATTATTATACAGATTATATTATATTATGTTATATTATTATATGGATTATATTATATTATATTATTATATAGATTGGCATATGTCGCCACAGGCTTGCTCTTTAGGGATGTGTAGGGGGTTGTGTACGGGGTTGTAGAACTATGTAAAGCTGCTTTGTGACAATGTCAATTGTAAAAAGTGCTATACAAATAAAACTGAATTGAATTGAATTTCATTCATTCAATAATTTTCTGAACCGCTTAATCCTAATTAGGGTCGCAGGGAGGCTGGCACCCATCTTGGCCCACTTTGGGCGAGGCCAGAGTACACCCTGGACAGGCCATCGCAAGGCGGGTCACTAGATTATATTAAAGATTAATATTAATTCTCACAATAACAAAAACAAGAGCAACAGCAACATTATTATTATTATTATCATTATTATTATTATTATTATTATTATCATTCATTTCATTCATTCATTTTCTGAAGCGCTTATTCCTAATTAGGGTCGCGGGGAGGCTGGCGCCCATCTCAGCCGACTTTGGGTGAGGGCAGAGTACACCCTGGACAGCTCGCCAGGCCATCGCAGGGTAGAAACACGCTGACGCCTATGCAGCCTACTCTTGACGAAAATCAGCAATGGTTCTTTTACATGCCTCTCACCACAGACAGTGAGAGACATGGCCATTTGATAACCCAGTTAGCTGCACTGGGGGGACAGCAGTGAGAACCCGTTGATAGTCAGGCTTGAACCCCCGACCTTGGGATCAGTAATCCAGCACCCTACCACCGGGCCACCACTGCCATTATTATTATTATTATTATTATTATTACTATTATTATTATTATTATTATTAAGAAGAATTTGGAAATCCTGACCAACTGATATGATGAACAAAATGTATTAATTTCATTAATTCATTCATTTTCTGAACCGCTTAATCCCAATTAGGGTCACAGGGAGGCTGGCGTCCATCTCGGCCCATTTTGGGCAAGGCCAGAGTACACCCTGGACAGGCCATCGCAGGGCAAGTCACTAGATTATATTAAAGATTAATATTAAATCTCTGAAGAACAAAAACAAGAGCAACAGCAACATTATTATTATTATTAGTATCATTATCATTATTATTATCATTATTATTATTATTATTATTATTATTATTATTAAGAAGAAGAATTTGGAAATCCTGACCAACTGATATGATGAATTCAACATGACATTTCTAATCAGCGCAATGTCGTTATTCATGTTTTTTGTTTGTTTGGTTGGTTGGTTTTTCAGATATGGACACCCTGAACCTTTATGAACAAAATGTATAAATTTACACCTTTTTGATGTAAACCTTCATTCATTAGATTTGGAAATCATGATGAGACCAATCTGGGTCTAACCATTCTACCATTGTGTGGGTAGAATTATTTTGCCCCTGGATCTTCTTCCTTGCCTTTGGTTGTGAACCTCTGCTTTGGGTCCAAACTAAATTTCATGATCAGGTAAATCAAACAGATTGATCAGAGTAGATGGATTGAAGTGACCGGGTTGCCAGATTGTGCTAATAATTCAGCAGGTTGATACTGGGTGGGTTGAATATGAGCGACTCCTTAAATACTCATGACATATTTACTTTATTATTGACACTATCGGTCAACAGTGGATGGAGTGTTGATGTGATGATTAATGAGCCTGAACTCTGCACCAGCTTATTGATTTATTTATTTATTTTATGTTCCATGCTTTTGATGATTTTTGGTACAATCTGGCAACCGGTATTTTCTAGCAGAGGGCTTTTGTTGCATCCAGAGGGAGAGCGAGCAAAGGCTTGAATCAAATCTATGGGAGTCCAATCTGCCCTGATCTGCACTGAACCGTCGGGCCTCTCCCGATCAAGCCTCGCCTGAGCGGAGCTCCGTCTGTCTCTCTGCAGCTGCTCTGCTCAAAGCCCCTTTTGTCTAGATCGCGTTAGATGTATGATCTCTGCATCCGGAATCAGATTATTTGCTGTATTTGTTTAGAATGGGAAACGCTGAAGGTACCGACATTTTTTTTTATTCTGCTGTTGTTTTGCCTCGTTGTTTGCTCGCATGGCGTCAAAATAACCCGTCGTCCTGCATGCTTTGCTCCTTTTTTTTTTTTGGACGAGTATTCAAAATGCACAACGTCGTTTTTTCCCCTTCTCTGGTTCCGTGTTTAAAATAAGGGCCACTTGTCGGAAAAGGCTACAAATCTAAACGGGCCAGTTCCATGATTTAAAGGGCAGCCATGTTGGCTCTGAGGTTTCGCATACATGTTGTTATTATTATATGCGCTTTTATACAGGACAAAAACAAGCGTATCAGCCAGTTTACACACCACTCTTCATTCCTGACCTGATTTCAAACCGAAAATGTGAATAAATCAGATGTACACGTCTTTAACATCCTCACTGGAGCGTTTTATATCACGGCGAGGCTCATTTTTTAAGCACCAGGACATGGCTAAGTCCAACATGCTAACATCATATCATCCTAAATATGTATAAAAAACGTTTTTAACGACACATTTTAATAAAATATCGTTTCGTAGACAGTGTAATCGTGATCAATATATGTTCTAAGTAGTGTTTAGTGATATTAGTATGATTATGTTTTGAAATATAAGCGAATAATTAGCAAGCTAACGTTTAGCCTCGAGAGCAAACAATGTTTTAAGCTAGCAGCACTGTTTGTGTTATTTATGATGCACTTAACCGTTAAAAACAACGTTTTCGTGGAGGAATTCATCCAGACTGCTTTAGTTGATAAATAAAGAAGTGTTTCTGGTAATATTTTTAAGTTAATTAGTCACACGTCCTCGGTGTTTAAACTCTAAAACAAAAGTTTCAGGGCATCCAGTGTTAGTGGTGATGAAGTAGATGCTGGAGGTACAAGGTTAAGTGCTACAGTGTTGATCTCAGGGTGTTTAAACAATCTTCCTCTTGTTTTTGTTTGATTTCATGAACTATTTTATAGCAACATAATGAAATGAAGACAGGCACAGCATTCTTTTCTAAGCAAGTCGAACTGGTTTGTGAAGATTTGACTACATTTTCCTGGTTAATAAAAACTCTTCATAGTAACTCAGAAAGCTCAGATAGTTTAGCTCCACTCATGGTACCTCATTTAGCCTGTTCATTCATTCATTTTCTAAGCCGCTTAATCCTAATTGGGGTCGCCGGGAGGCTGGCGCCCGTCTCAGCCGACCCTGGGCGAGGGCGGGTTACACCCTGGGCAGCTCGCCAGGCCATCGCAGGGCTAACACACATACAACCGTTCACACTCACACCTAGGGGCGATTTGTAACAGCCCATTTAGCTTGTTATTCTTATTAACTGTTCATATACTCCACACTTTCATCCGCCTCCCTTTACGTCCTTGTGAGAACTTTGAGCTGGTAGATAACTGTAAATAATTGGAACCAGTGGTAATGTTAGACGTATAAAGAGATGGAGGATGATCAGTAACCAGGGACATGTTGATGTCAGAATCAGAATGCTTTTTTTTTGATCCCGGAGGAAATTGTGTGCACACAGTTGCTCCATACCAAGGAAAGAAAAAGATAAAAGTCTCAATAAGAAAAATGACAAATGTAGGTGTGTGTGTGTGTGTATACGTGCATACGTGTATATATGTGTGTGTGTATATATATATATATATATATATATATATATATATATACACGTACGTACGGAAATCTACATACATATATAGTGATGGTGTGTGTATATGTGTGTGTGTAAGTCTAAAATTAGAAGTTACTAGTATCTGTATTAGTAACTACTAATTTTAATCTTGCATATACATATTTATATTTATGATGTGATGGGTTAATCATCACTGTAGTACAGTTTACCCTGACTGTGGACGTACAGGACTGCTGATGGTTTCATCTACGCCATTACATATGCCGCTCCATCCAAACACTGCCTCTACTCAATTACTTGACAGTTGTTCACTGATTCAGTTCAGAGCACCCACTGAGCCTGAATTGAAGATTAGTTTTAACATATACATCACAGGGACTTAAAAGAAACTAAACTAGAAAGTTTTTTTTTTTTTTTTTTTTAAATACCTATTTTTACCATGACAGAGGCAGGTCAGGTCAGCACCGCATGTTCCACAAGTAAAGCATAAGCACTCCGAAACGGTGTCTTTTTAAACTCAAAGTTTTTATATACTACATTCGTGTACCGGTGCCATATTTGACTAGATGCAGGGTGGGGGTGGGGGGCTGGTTCAGCTAGCAGTTCTAGTTATTAGTTGCTAGTTATCCAGCAGGAATTTCTAGTCTTTGCCCTCTGTTCTGCTCTGATTTGTACAATGTAATTTGTTTATGGGTTATTTTTATATTTTTCAAGCGTGGTTAACAAACTGTGTGTCCATCATTTTGATTTAAGCATTATCCGCTAGGGTAATCTTTATGAACCAATCATATCGCGGCATTCCTTTTGTATTATATTTAATAGAGAAGATTAATAACAAATCTACAATGTCCTCCTTTCTCCAAATGAATGGAAAGCTCATGGCTTCCAGTTAAGTGTTGTGCAAACTGCATTCATAAAGCGTATATTTTTCTTAAACACCTCCGTAAAAAATTTGGGGGAAATCAAAACAGTTTGTGTATTGGGGAGATACGGTGTACTTTTTCTTGTCGCTGGAGTGGTACCCTTATCTCTTGTACGTTTCAACTCGAAATGTAGATATGGAGTACCATTTAAAGATTTAAGCCATATAACTGGACTGTAACAGTGATAATAATACACTGCATGCTAAATGTACATACAAAGGCGTATGCTTGTTGGTACCACCTGGAGCTATGTATGTTAGCATCTGAATCCTTTTTTACTGTTCTTTATACCATTCAAGTTTGGGGGAATTGAAGAATGATATCAGGATGATAACATTTGATGAAAGTGAGTGCTAATTTGGATATTTAGTTTACACCATGCTAACTGGAAGTTATGAACTTTGTTTGCTAGTTTGATATATTAGCATCAGAGCAGCTAATCAAAAGGAAGGAAACAAACCTGTTTTAACTGTTTGATTATATTTGGGATAAGAAGCACCATGTAAACTTACTGTTTGGCCAAATGCTTCCAAAGTACAATGTGTGTATCTATTTCAATTTGGGCCAAGCTATTGCTTTAGCAAGTCAAAAAATCTCTATCGAGCAGGGTTTGTTTGTAATGCGTTCAGTAAACAGAGCACCGGAGCAGTCACCAACATGCTTCTGCAGCACGGCTAAGTCTAGTACAGTGTTGTGTTCACGCTGGGGAAATATATCCAGTAATAATACATTTGATGTTAAAACCAGGAACCCGAACTAGTTTTTGCAGCTTTCTTGCGAAGGTTACGTCTTCCCAAATGGCCGAGGCCCTGAACGAGAACACTTCTCTATCTGTATTACTATCACAGATTAGCAGTGATATGTTTGTGGATGCCAGGTTGTTTTGTTAAATGGTGGTGGTTCTTGTGATGTTGTTCTGGCAGCTCATTTGCATGTACATCTGTGTACAACCAGTCAAGTGCATGTGCTACGTTCTTTTCGACTCTGAAAAATGGGATATATCTAAACGCCTTGTGTGAAAATTGCTCTTATTGCCAGATTTCCAAATAGTAGACCCAAGGTTACAGCGTTAATGGTAACCACTCGTCTCGGGGGTAATTTTAAGCTAGTAAAATGAATCATAAAACTGTGCTTTTACATAGTGCGCTTATAGCATGTGTAGATTTTTAACCCTGAACCACATCGCTCCGGGATTCTGTACTAACCTAATAACCTTTCAGCTGTGCATCTGAATGAATGAGTAATTGTCATTCACAGTTGCACATCAAACACTAGCTGTTGTATATTTTCAAGCTCTCTGCAATCCTGTGCTTTGTGATGGTAAGTTAGGAATATCCAGTAGTAACGCTGCATATCTAACTTCATTTGGAATGCAGGAGCAACCAGGACACACGGGCAGGAATTTAAACACTACTGTCTCTGTGACTTCCGCAATACAGCATAAGATATCCCATAATAGGAGCTGCACCTTCCCTTCCTCCACCTTCATGGCCGAAGTGCCCTTGAGCAAGGCACCTAACCCCCAACTGCTCTCAGGGCGCCCAGTGTGTGGCAGCCCACTGCTCAGAGTGTGTGTGTGCTCACTGTTTACGTGTGTGTGTGTGTGTGTGTTCTCACTTTGGATGGGTTAAATGCAGAGGCAATAATTTTCCTTGCAGGATTAATACAGTTTAGCAAAAATAATTTCTCTGCTGCAGAATGTTTGTTCATATCAGTATGTAGTATTATGTGATACCTATACAGTAAAGTACATCATTTGATATTGATTACAGTATTTGCTTTATGCAAATAAGCGTTTTTTTTGTTTGTTTTTATTGTGTTCTGTGAGAGGTTCCAGGTTGAACTCCTGATTGGACCAGCTGTGCTCATGTATGACCAGGATGTCTCATTTGCAAACTCTGCACAGATGCATGCAGTTGCTCCGTTTCACCAAATGCACAAAAACCCACAGGGGATGCTTTGAAGCGCGGACACTCGCCGTGTCTACATGTGTAACGTTTCTATCTGAAATTTTGGCAAACCGTTGCTTCAAAGAGACCCTTATAAAATGCACCATTTAAAGAGCCGGACTGAGGGGGTTCTGTACAGGAAAAGCAGCACAAATTGAGTTTGGACTTCGTAAATGGACTTTGGGTTCTTATATAAATGTGGAAATGCTCCCAGGACAAAATCATCGCGTTCAGTACAGTGTTAAATGGATGCCTGACTGAATGAATGTAATGTAGTATAAAAGTGGATTGTCCGTCGTTACCCAGATGTAATACAGGTTCCTTTTTTTGTCCTTCATATTCAAGCAGAAAACAATATTGTCTCTCCTACATTCTTGGATTATGTCCAAATCTGTGTGTGTGTGTAACCACCAACAGGACACATCAATCCTGCAGAAAACTTGAAGGATTATTTTTGAGCAGCAGGTGAAATAATGAGCTGCGACGCAAACACAAGCCGAAGTGCGGCTAGTTTTTATTTTTTATTTTTTTTAACAATCTGCTTTTTTTGTACGAATTTAGCTGGGTTTCAACAGAACCGGTGGACCGACGTTGGCTTGGATGAGGTGGACTTGAAAACTACTGCATAGTTTTGTTCACATATACAATGTGGGCAGTTTTGGCTCAGTGGTTAGGGATCTGGGTTATAGATCTGAAAGTCGGGTGTTCAAGCCCCAGTACCACCAAGCTGCCACTGTTGCGCCCTTGAGTAAGGCCCTTAACCCTCAACTGCTCAGTTGTAAATGTAAGTCGCACTGGATAAGGGCGTCTGCCAAATCCCTTAAATGTAAATGTGTTGTATGTCTGTCATGGTGTCTGGTCTGTAAGTCAAATTGTACGGTGTGCATACAAAATGATACCAGTGTTGCAAGACAAAAAAAATCTTTGTTTGATACTGCTGTACCCAGTTGACGTGCGATTCTCGTAAGGCTCAAACTGACACTGTCGTTAATTGTTGGGGGTTTAACGTCGGCCAGTGATAGGTTTATTGTAAAACCACTGTACGACTCTGAGCGCATCATTTAACCCAGAACGATAGCTACCATAACACAGCTGTAAGACGTCATAGGGCATCACATTACAGACCTGGGAAATGGGCCCAACCTCTAGTATTACCAACGAGAAGGAGCAACTTGGTCATGTTCAAAACGCCACAACAAGGGTCTACACAACAGGTGACTTTCATACGACGCACCCAAAACTGTCCTATGAATCTCCCTAAGGTTTTGTGGTGTATCTGTGACGTATGGGACGAGCTAAAAAACTCAATGACCCAGAATTGGTGCTGGTTTTGATCATAACCAGGTAATAAAAACAGAAATGGCACCGACTTTCTATCAGATTGTTTTTTCAGGCCTTGCAGTGTGAATATGTTGCGTAAGTTATACACCGACTCGTCACACTGACTCTGCAGTTGTCATCCCGGGAAATGGGAGTGTCCATCTTGAGTTCTGCTTTGACAAAAGACGACCTCGGAGTCTCGGGTTTTATGTGTGTTTTACTGAAACGGACATCACTGCCACGGCGATTTCTTCAGCTGTAACTCTTGGATGAAATACTTGGCAGGGTAGGGAAGTTTTTATAGCATGCTGAAATGCAGTTAAGCAAAAAAAAAAGCCCTGGAAAAGTAATCAAGACCCCGGTGGTGCGATGCAGAGATGGTGTTACTGTCGAAGTGTCTGTCCCACCCCCCCACCCTGAAATACTCCAGTAATTTGCAAACAGAACAACATACCATGGTTTTTTGGTTACTTTTAATGTGTTGGAATGTCAGTGAAACGACTTATCACTTTGTGATATGGTTCTCTCACCTTTTTCTCCTTTTATAAATGGGAAATAAACATGTTATATTAGGGGTGCCCAATCCTGTTCCTGGTGATCTACCTTCCCGAAGGCATTCACTCCAGCCCTAATTATGCCCACCTGACCATCCAGTCATCTAATTAAGTTGTGAAACTAATTTGTGAAATGCGCCCTATTAGGGTTGGAGTTAAAAAGGTAGATCACCAGGAACAGGATTGGGCGCTCCTAATATATAAATATATATATATAAACCTGTTTTTTATTATTATTATTATTATTCTATTTATGTAAAGCATCTGACAATATAAACGATAAAACATTAGAGCAAGCAGATTACCTGAAAACCTGCAGATGGATAATTGTCAAAATTCATTAATCTTAAAAAAACGAATCAACTCCATCTGACCAGTCAGAATCAAGAATTCCACCTTTCTGTGGTTATGAAGTGTGCTTATATTTTTGTTGTTTTTCTATGTTCCCCTTCAGACCCTGTACGAAAAAGGGAAACCTAAGGATGCTGGAGCAGAACAATGGATTTCTCCTTCTCTTTCATGCAAGGGATCATGGGAAACACAATCCAGCAACCGCCTCAACTCATTGACTCAGCTAACATCAGACAGGAGGACGTGTACGATGCCATCAGTGACCCCGGGGACGAAGGAGGCCCCTCCGCCTATGATTCGCCTCTCGATCCGGGGTTCTCCTACCCTCCGGATGACCTAGGGGTCGTCGCAAACGGTTACCAGGCGGGTATCGGCGCCTACGAGCAGCAGGCCAAGTTTGCGCTGTACTCGCAGTTCCCTAACGGCTCGGCTAACGGCTATGGCGCCATCCGCAACTATCAGTCGGATCACGGGCTGATCTTAGGGGAGGGAACGGTGCTGAGGTCGCCCGTCGTTCAGGAAAAAGCATCATCTCACATCTCTTCCCCTCCTCTTCCTCATTCTCATCTTCACCATCACCACCACCATCATCCTCATTCTCATCCTCAACATCAGTCGCAGCAGCATCAACCTAATCCTCAACTTTTACCTCCTCAGCCTCCTCCTCATCCCCATCCGCCTCCACCTCCTCCTCAATCTTCCTCGTCTTCACATCATCTTCCGCAGGTTTACCAGCCTCCTCCCCTCGTCCTGCCTTCCTCTCCACCTCCCCTTCCTGCCCCCATTCAGGAGGCAGCCTCTGAGCCTGTCGCCCAGAAGAAGACGAACTCCCCAGAAATCAAAATCAAGATCATAAAGACGTATCAGAACGGCCGCGAGCTGTTCGAGTCGTCGCTGTGCGGAGACCTGCTGCACGAGTTCCAGGAGTCAACCAGGAGGAACGAGCACAAGAAAGAGAAGAGAAAAAAGAAAACCAGCCGACACGGTGCCTTCCCCGAACAAGAAGTGAAGCTTGGTGATGGCCAGGCTGTGATACAAGAGCAGCAGCCTTCCCTGAGTCTCAAATGTCCCAAACCAGAACCAAAGGAGGTCCAGGTGAGTGAACTCCTGGATCCACTACAGAACAAAACTGCTGTGTTTTTGAGGAAGATGTTTATTTATGAAAAAATGTTAATAGTTTTAAATGACAAAATTCATACAATAAAAGTTTTGGTTCTTTTTTTTTTTTTTTTTTTTAAGAAAGAGTAAACTCCCATTAAGTACAATTCCAGAGTTTACAGGAAGAACCTGCGGTGTAGTTCAGTAATAAATATCGACGTGGTAAAATAGTACGCAAAGATTTACAGAGAACCAGATGTACGGAGAAAAGTCCGGAATCGGTGTGCGAGTGAGAGAGAGTGTGTGTCTGTGCGTGCGCGCGTCTGTGTGTGTCTGTGCGTGCGCGCGTGTCTGTGTGTCTGTGCGTGCGCGCGTGTCTGTGTGTCTGTGCGTGCGCGCGTGTCTGTGTGTCTGTGCGTGCGCGCGTGTCTGTGTGTCTGTGCGTGCGCGCGTGTCTGTGTGTCTGTGCGTGCGCGCGTGT
>JBCNYH010000026.1:36174935-36185811 GCA_039654325.1 Tandanus tandanus
TAGATTATCAGTATAAATAACTGCGATGCCTCCTCCTCTGCCAGTTAGACGAGGTTGGTGTATATAACTGTATCCGCAGTTACAGTTATCCGGTGCTGGCTGTAGATTCAGTATATGATAGTATATGATTCATAACAGCCAATCAGCATTGTGATGCGTAACAGCCAATCAGCATTGTGATGCGTAACAGCCAATCAGCATTGTGATGCGTAACAGCCAATCAGCATTGTGATGCGTAACAGCCAATCAGCATTGTGATGCGTAACAGCCAATCAGCATTGTGATGCATAACAGCTAATCAGACAGACCTACAAGCCAACCAAAATTAAGTCGATGGTTTGAATATGGTGCCTTCGTTGTGTGCAGGATCCGATTATTATTATTATTATTATTTACAGATTATGTTGACTAACATTCAATCTATTCCAAAAACCAGCACTTCTTGATTTTTAATTGTGCAGTGCACTAAATTCTGATCAAGAGAGGGACAGGCAAGAACAGAGTGAGAAAATTGCCAGACTTGGTTAAGTTTCTTCATCCCTGGTAATTTATTTAAGTCTCTCACTCTCTCACTCTCCAGGTTCACATCCATGTTTCTCCTGCAAGCGCACTGACGAAGATGTGAAGCCATGTTCAGTGAGCGGGTGTGGCCGTTTCTATCATGAGTCCTGTGCTTGGAAATACGCAGGCGCTGGCACGGAACCACGAGGCCTGAGGTGCCCACAGCACTGCTGCGCTACCTGCTGGCTGGAAAAGGACTCCCAAAAGGCACTCAAAGGTGTGATTATTGCACACACATTAAAGATGTACTCGGTGTCCACAGTGTTTAAGAGCAGAGGTGCAGAGAGATGATTGTGTGCGAACATACTCTCAAGTGCAACACTGAGTCACGTTTAGAGCATATGTTTTCTACTTCGGGTTAAACGTGTGAATGTGTCCACAGGCCGGATGATGCGCTGTATCCGCTGTCCTCAAGCCTATCACGCAGGCGATCTGTGCATCGCAGCCGGGAGCGTAGTGATTACGTCTCACGTCATCATTTGCAGCAGTCACTCGGGCACAAGGAAGAACGGCCATCTCGGCTCCTCCGTAAACGTAGGCTGGTGTTTCGTTTGCTCGCGAGGTGAGACTCGTTCCACACTCAGCACAGAGCCAAAGAGCCGAAGCAGCCGGCCAGGCCTAAAACCTTACACATTCACATGGCTGGTTCTTTTACTGAAAGTGTGTTTACTGCAGGTTAATGAAAAGTTTCAGTCCTGCAGGTCATTGTGCAGTGTGTAGCAGGAGTGAGTCAGAGCAGCTGGAGACGTGTTTCTGCACTCAGCTGAGGAGCATTACTGTGTACTAGAGTGTCTAGGTGCCTATATATATATATACATACATACATAAAAAGACTAACTGAGGGGTTAAAACTTTTCAATGCAGATAAATGTTTACTCACAGAATTTAGATGCCCCACTTGTAAGAAATGTAAATGCTTCACTAGTAGACATTTCACTCATGGTTTCAGCTCAGAAAAGACCCTGGTCAGAAAGGAAAAAGCCCTGCACAAAAATGTGTAGACCCTGTCCAACACCTCCCTAAGAAGGGTCGAGGCCCTCCTCAGAATGGTAAAGGTTCCTCTTGGAAGGATTGGGGTCCCACTTGGTGAGGTTAAAGCCCTCCTCGGTGAGATAGAGGTTAAAAGAAAAGGTTGAGGTCTTAATTAAGAGATACAGGACTAGTTGGATGTGTGGAGCCCCTGCATACATGCATATCTCCGCGTAGGAGTAGAGACCCAGCTTAGAAGGGTAGGGTAGATGCCCCACTTGGAAAGGTAGAGACTCTACTGAGATGGGTAGAAGCCCTGTTCTGAAGAAATCACTACATGGAAATGTACAGTGAGTGAAGTATTCTACTCAGATGGCTAGAGACCACACAAACATACACACAAACAAAAAGATTTGTAAGAGGGTTTTGTTAGATTTTTGTTACGTATTGTCAGTCAGGAGATCAGAAGATTGTAGTTGTAGGTGGAGTAAACAAGCTATTCTGGCATGTAGTGGATTGACAAGACGAACTTGTTAAAGAGATAATTAAGCTAATTATAATTAGACAGGTGTCACAAAGGAAAGACATCAGTAGACGTATGTCGGGAGCTCCACTTTTAGGCAGAGCCAAAATCTATATATTATTCATATAGCATACAGTATCATTACAGCATTAGATCTCATTCATTAGTGGAAACGTTTGATTGGTCAGGATCAGAAATATGGACACTCTGTCCACATCATGGTTGAAACTTTCCCAACACCAGCCCAGAAGACTCTTTTTAGATGGTGTTCATGTGTGTTGGTTAAATCACTAATCTGTGAACACTTTAAACACCAGGTAGTATCTCAGATGAGTGGAGAAACATCCTCATTATTATCGCTGTGCTCTGACTCACTGTCGCTGCTGCACATGTTTAATGCCTGCTTTTCCTTTAATTTTAACTTGAATACCTTTAACACAGTCACTATAAATGTATTTGTCACAGCAACAGTTTAGTCAGAAAGGAAACATAATCCTTACTCCAGTTTGAGTCGCTCAGCTAAGACATGCTTAGCATAGAAAGATGCTGCGAAAGAGTGAGATTGAGCTCCACGATGGTGTATTTAGTTTTACAGTGTATTTTGTCTCTCACTGCCTACGTTATCCTTTTGTAGCTCAAAATCCAGACATGTCTTGGCTGATGGACTCGAGTTGGAGTAACGTTGCTGTTGTTGTATACATTTCAGTGTTGGCTTAACTGTTCCTCATGTGAATTATCTTAATTACTGGCCTTAGTAAAATAACCTGCTTCAGTGTTGTCTTTGTCAATGTAAATGTGCCTTTCTAACCATAGCCCACTTTAAAAAACAAATGCAGTTTTCTAACCTCTTTTTTTATCTTGTCGTCTAATCTTTTTTTTTCCTTTTAGATGTGCTTTTGTGTTTAAGCCGTCGGACCGTGTGTCTTGATAATCTGTAAACGCTGATTCAGTGTGAATGAGGTCGAAGCGTGACTGGCACAGATGCACTTTTTTTTCTATTTTATGTGTGTGTGTGTGTGTTTGGTGGCTGTAAAGGTGCAATCTGTGATGATATGCTCTCAGTTATTGTTGAACCTGACTTCTGCGAGTACAGCAAACTGTTAACATGGCTAGTGTATTAGCTATGTTAATATGCAGAAAAGGTTAGAATAATATGGTGGTCAAAACACTGGTAAACAAACTAAAAAAGCTTTTGTACATTTTTGATGGGAATGGTATAATAACATTGAAATCCACGTATTTGAAAAGTGATGGCCATCACATACTGTTTATATAACAATGCTGTTATTTATCTTTTTTTTTCTTTCCTTTTCCCCCTTCTATCACCCTAATTTTCTTCCTAATTGAGTCAAGAACAGTCCCTGCTCATCAGACGGCTCTTCCCGCCACACAACTACTACCAAGCAGGGAGGCTGATGGTTATCACATGCTTCTTCCTCTGAGGCACATGAAGCCAGCCAACTGCATATTTTCGACCTGCTGCTCAGGCAGTGTTGGAGGTGGCGTAACACACTCATAGAAAAGTGCGATCTGCCCATCTTGATATCAATGAGCTCACAGATGCCCGTGATTGGCTAGTGTCACTGTGATTGACAGTGAAGAGAGAGTATATTCTTTAAAGATCTTCTAAAGGTCTGCTAGCTGTCTGTTCTGGGTGCATACTGAAAAAATAAAAATCTGGTGTTCATACACAGCTTTGGATCTGTAGAGGGGAAATGAAGAGAGTGGCTCGGTGTGAGCTGCACAGCACTGTTCCAGCCAATCAGCTTCCTGGGCCAATTTTCCCTCATGCACAGCAGTAATGTAGCCTGTTGCTGATTGACTGGAGAGGAGATGGGGGTGTTCTCATTAATGTCATTAGGTCATTGCCTTGGAAATACACATCCAGGTTATTTTTTATGTTTTTTAATTTGTGGTGCGGTGTTTCTCTGAAGAAGCACTGAAGGTAGGTAAGCTCAAATAACCTTTCTCTGCATCATAGGTTCCCCCTTTAAAGGGTTTAAAGCAGTATTAGCTGCATGTTAACACAGCGGTTTGATTTATTTTTAAGAATAGAAAAAAATTAAGCCATCCCTCAGGTTATTAAATGACGAATGGTGGCCACCACTTTCCATACATGAAGCTTTTGGGATATTAATGTTGTTAAAACATTACTCTAAGTCATTGATTTTAGCTAGCATTCGTATAGTTACAAATACGCACTGTTAATAGAAGTCGCAGGTGCTAGCTAGTCTCGGCAACGCAATATAAATTCTATAATCCAGAATATTTCTAAACAGAAATGTATGGGTACCCTAACAAAACTATTACCAGTGTTTTCTCACATCATTTTGCTCCCACACTGATGTCACTGGTCGCACCTTCAGCCTTTCAATTCATAGGATAGAGATTCACTTTTCTTCTAATAAGTCATTCTGTAACTCCTTATAAATAGAAGAGAAATTATCATTCTTTATTGTAGTGTCTGTAGATTTCCTGATGAGGAAGGTGTTGGCTTGGGAGAAGATGGAGAGAAATAGTGCTGCTGATGCTAGGAAAACTGAAAATCTAGCAAAGAATAGTTTCTACTTGTCTGTAAGATAACTGTGAGCTGTTACCTCACATGCAAATGATGTGTAAAAATCCAGGAATATTAATGCTGGCGAGCTGACTTTATTATTAGTATTATTTTTAATTTTTTTTTTTTAAACCACTGTTCTCCCAGGCCAACACCAGATTCTCCAAAATGTGTGTTTTCTTCTTTCAGGACTCCCTACATCCTGCTCAGGAGTCTGTGTGTGTGTCAGTCTGTGTGGTGTTTAGCTTGGTGTGTGTTCACTGCAATCATGGGGAGTGTGATTGACTGCTCACGGGTTTTCCTGTTTGTCTCGTGTAGGACGCTTAGTGCACGACCTCACTGACACCGTATTAAGTTCTTATACGTTTAAGTCTCACTACCTTCTGACTGAGTCAAATCGTGCTGAGTTGATGAAATTACCTCTGATTCCTTCTCCTTCGTCAGCTACCCAAAAGAATCCGGCCAAAGGTAACTTCACGTTCGCTCCCGTCCCCCCCTTTTACCCCTGTCGCTTTTCACGCCTTTGCTATTTTTTTTTTGTTTTGTTTGTTTTTGTTGTTTTTTTTTTTTATTTCAGCTCTTCTGATTTGCAGCCACTAATGCAAACGCTGGACTTAAAATAACGTACGGCTCGCATAACAACCGCATAGAATTGTTTAGCTTGGCAATGAGCAGGCTCAGTCGTGCGCTATATTAGGCATGTGCTGATGATTTAAGGATGTACTGAAATGTAGATTATACTGTACTAATACCAAAAGTGTATTAAAATACTACAAGAATGGTCATAGATAGGCAGTTGTGGGGTGCTTTAGAGATGATGCTCCCATTCATAAGGGTACATAAGAACAGATGTTTTTTTGGGCATCCTTAAAAACATCCCTGTACTCGACGGAACAATGCATTTGCTGTTTAAAATGATGTATATAATATTATGATAATTTTGCAAACTGTGGTAAAAGTTTAGGCAATTATCATAATATAAGAAGGGAATATCAGCACATGCTTGGTATACACACTTAGAAATTGCTAGATGCTTTTACCAGTTAGTGCTGAGGCCGTGTGTGTGTGTGTGTGTGTGTGTGTGTGTGTGTGTGTGTGTGTGTGTGTGTGTGTGAACTCCAGCAGCCAGTCGCACCAGTTGAAATTGCAATTGTATGTTAAGTGAAGTGTTAAATGAATCCTGGGTCCTCACACCATAAACTTGAAGTGTGATAATTGAGCATGAAGTAACTACAGATTCTTATACAGCAGCTGACAGTAAACAGGAAATTAAATTTTCACCTATGGTCTCATGTCATGACCCTGTGATGGCCTGTATTATTGAAATGCTTAATCCTACTAAGGTCTGGATCCTACTAGGGAAGCTGGAGTTTCTCTCAGCTGGCCCGGGCCAAGCCGGCGTACTCCCTGAACAGCTTGCCAGTCCATTAATGGGCCAACACACACAGCCATTCACATTTACATTCACACCTAGGGGCAATTTTGAACAGCCAATTAGCCTAATATGCATGCCTGTAGACTGTGTGTGGAAACCTGCGTAAGTGGAGGAAACCCACACAAGCATGAAAACTCCAGAAGTCTAGAGAAACGCCCTCACCAAGCCCAGGACTCGAACCCAGGACCTTCTTGCTCTGAGGTGGATGCGCTAACCCCAATTCCACCCTGGCCTGTATTAGTTCTTAGCATAGTCAGGAACTATAAATAAATCTATGTTAGCAGCAGTTAGCTGATTCGCTTATCCAGAAAGAGGGAAAAAATGCATTCAAGCCTGAAAAACACAAGTTTACTTTATTACACAGGTTTAATTTACTAGAATAAGATACGGCTAAAATCCTGTTACATGGTAACACTATTATATTATGATATCATGGTAGTTCAAGTGGATTTATTTGCATGAGGGTGTTAAAACCTTGCGTTTAACTGGTGCAACTGACTAACTTGCAGCTGGCTACTGATTTCTCCAAATTCTATGATGTTTAACAGTAATAATCATGTTGTACTCTTAGAATTCATCTTTAACACCAAATTGGAGATGCACAAAAAGTCAAAAATGGAGATAAAGTTATGAAGTACCTCTAAATGTAGCCAACATACAGGTATTTGGTGTGTGAATTTGCTTTAGTTTTGCACTCCGTCTGTGCCAAGAATGCTTATAGTCTCCATTTTAGTGTTTAGTTGCAACCTGTTTCCTGATGCTTTCACAGATGTAGTAGGGTTTAGCCTGTTTGACTGGAACCCCCCCCAGTGTGGTTCTTTAGGCAGGTGAGAACAACGCAGTCTCACTCAGGCTAAGTATAAAATCCACAAGCATTTCAACAGTGATCAGTTTTCAGTTCTGAATGAACTGCAAGCGGGGAAGCGATTTGACTCCGAGTCAAACTCGAATGAATCGAACCAAACCAAAATTTTAGATTCAGATGCCAAACCAAGGCAGCAAACTAAGAGGTCCTTAACAGTCTTGTCCATTAATATTTGGACCACACCTCAGTTTGTTTGTTACTTTTGAAATTGAATCCATTAAGATATGATTCATGTGTAGACTTTAATTCAGTGTGTTCAACAAAACATTCAAGTGTTGAAGCAACACCTTTTTCTTGTAGTGCATATTGAGAGTTCTCATGAGCAGCTCCCACCTTTTCTTTTCCTTGGGAACAAATGCACTGGCGAATTCAGCAACACCAAAAGACCTGGATGTTTTGGAAGACAACTAAAACGGATGATTGTAGAATTCTTTCCTTGGTGAAGGAAAAACACCTTGATGACATTTAGCCAATTCAGGAACACGAAAACATACCGTGATGGCAACCTGAGAGCTTCTTAGGGCAAAGAAATGGAATATTCAGAAAAGGGGCTGAGTTTTTTATTTTTATTTTTTTTTATTTTTATTTTTTTTAAACCCTCAATTGAACATGGAGATGTACGTGGATTCCAGACTGCAGGCTGTCATTGATTGCAAAGGATTTGTGTTCAATTATTTAGAACAGTTTGTCCAATCACATGTGAATATGGAGGAACATTTGTTAAAAAAATAATTCTGGTTAATGCAATATTTTTGTTAAACCCTTGAAAGTCTACACTTCAGTCACATTTTGATGGCCTCATTTCAAATCCATTTTGGTGGTGCAGGGAGTCGAAATGATACATTTTCAAAATATGTAATGATCCGATCATGTATTTAGCACCAGCTCAGTGCGGGAGTGATTTGGTTGTTTTGTCACATGCTTCTTAAAATTTTTCCACCTCACTGAGGAAAGATGGGATTTAGCTTCAAGACGTTAAGGTGGTTTTTAGCCCATTTTATTTTTATAGTGTCTGAACTCGCGTGAGCGTATGCAGTCGAACAGTGCTAAACCGGTGTCTATATTAGCTTTATAGTTCTATTACACAATTTCAGACACCAAAGACTTCATGGTTTATTGACTACATTTGGGGTAAGGGAATATTGTGTGTATTTCATTGTGACAAACTTTTTTTTTTTTTTTTGGTAAAAATTTGCCTGTAGTTATTTTGAGTCCTCGAGCTGCTGTTTCATGACACCCACCACAGAACCTTCTTTAAATCACTTTGGGTTTGTGTTTTATTAACACTCGCTTTAAGCTTATCCTGGGTTACTTATTATTATTGTTGTTGTTGTTGTTGTTATTATTATTATCATTATTAATTTGAAATCCAAACCTATTCTGGATGGCAGCATGTAAATTCTTTGCATTTTACTTCCCATTTGTGTTTTTTTTTCGGCCTCATTATTTGCCACACAGATTTTTTTGCCATTCAAAATAGTTTGGGTTGCATTTGTTTTGCCTTGCAATTCAGTGCAGGTGGAGAGTGTGTGTGGGTGTGGGGGAGAGAGAGAGAGAGAGAGAGAGAGAGCATGCCGCTCATCATCCTGCATCTAATCCATTTGCTCTGGCTGTGTCTCAAATCAAATAACGATTTAAAAATACTCGATTTCTCAAATCTCACCCAGAGTTAGTTTTAACACGCCCTCATTCACTTCCCCTAACTCACTAAGACGTTTGCGTCATCTAGTTGATTACGATTGTGCACTTGCTGCATGATGAATGGAGTGTGTATAGAGATTGTTCTGATTTCTGTAATATGGTCATGAGTGTGTGTGATGGAGTGAAGTGTTAATAAAAAAATTTTTTTAGAAAAGTTTTAGTCATGACTTTGATTATTCTCCAATCGAATAACTCAGCTGAGGGGAAGTCGATGAGGGTGCAGTGAAAACGGCCATGCAGTTCCGCGCTCGTCGTCAGTGCGTTTAACATTTGTGACGCGCTTGCTTTTGGGTGAGGTTTGGTGAATAGTGACTGCCTGCAGTTAGGAGCTGGGGCTAGGGCTAGGGCTGGCCCTCAGCAGTGCACCTGTGTGTTTAATGTGCGTGTGTGTATGTGTGTGTAGGAGGAAGACTCCTGTGCTGCGAGGCATGCCCCGCCTCCTTCCACCCCTCTTGTTTAAATCTGGAGATGCCTGACGAGGCTTGGCTTTGTAGTGAATGCAGAGCGGGAAAGAAACCTCACTATAAACAGATCGTCTGGGTCAAACTCGGCAACTACAGGTGAAAATGCAGAACACTTTGACCCTAGCTTAGAATAGAAATATAAAATAAAGTAATAAATATTTTGATGAATTTTCAAGTTTTCTTTTTTTTTTTTTTTAATAGAATGCGTAACCTAACTGATGGCGAACACGAGGTAGTTAATAGCTAATATACCTGAATTTATACAAGATACATTAATGAGGTCTCTAGCTAAAATTTGCTAGTAGTTATAGGCAAGTTTTCTAAATTTACTGCCACATGTTCTCTGTGTGATAAAGACTTGACAACAATAGCCTACTAGGGTTTTTTATTTTGTTTATTGTAATATGTAATTATTATTTTTTGATAAACAAATGCACTTGTCCTGTATACTGCATGAATACATGTATGAATGTCATACCTGCATACTATATTGTGTACTATGTAGTACAAGGTGTACGTTGGGTCACCTTATAGTGTGTTGTACCCCAGTAAAGCGTTTCAAGTAAACTAGATACAAGTCAAAATACTGTCGTAGTAGCAACATCACTAAAACATGTCATAGTAGCATCGTAAAACATCACTCCGCCAGGAAGTAATGGTGCTTGGGAGAAGGGATAGGAGTACTGCTACTGATTGGTCATACAAACAGACTGTCAGTCAAACAGAAGAACTGCACTGATGGAAACATGTGTTCTGTGGTGGACAGAGACCTTGTGTAGGCATATAAAGTGTGTGTCGGTGTTGGAAATATTGGAAATCACCAAACCTCTCAGTTGGCCCAGACTAAAAAATTGTACACTTGTTCTCCTCGCCTGAAAAGGGCTTTTTTTCAGCAGTATTAAAAGAAATCATTATTTCTCTCCTGTTGTGATTTACTCTGTTGTGTAGATGGTGGCCCGCTGAGATCTGTAACCCCCGGCTGGTTCCGTCCAACATCCAGAACCTGAAACATGACATCGGGGATTTCCCAGTGTTTTTCTTTGGCTCTCACGATTACTACTGGATCCACCAGGGCCGGGTTTTCCCATACTTGGAGAACGACAAGAACTTCGCCGAGGGACAAATTGGGATAAACAAGACTTTTAAAAAAGGTGCGAATAAAGGCTGATGAGAGTCGTGGTGAGAATTCATGAGATTCACTTGCTTGACACTTCAAATTTGCAAAGCTGGACAGTCGTGTACAGTACGATGCAGTAGTCTTGAGCCGCTTGTGAAGAAATGCTACAGAGCAAATATACTCTCAGAAATAATTGAATGTGTAAAAATGAAAAAATACTACAAAGAGCAGTAAACCATAATAAATTTAACAAAGTCAGTATTTACTGTGATGAAACTGTTTAAAAAAAAATTAAAGCTGCAGGTAAAGTTTTGTGCAGATTTATTTGTAAGGAAATGAGCTGTAGGTGTTACCACAGGTGTTACCAGATTTCCACTGTTACATGTGCTTCTTATTTTTGCAGTAAAACCCAGCAACCTTGATTGTGTTTCTGTCTGAAAAGTGGTCTTAACTGACAAGCATTTTTTCTGTAAAATTCAAGTTTTGCTGGCAAACATTTGAAAATTGGAAATGTTTTGTACTGACTTAATAATGTAAAATTCTAAAGCAAAGTGTGTGTGTCTATACATATATATATATATATATATATATATATATATATATATATATATAAAAAGAGAGAGAGGGTTGCTCAAAACTGTTGCACAGTATTCTGCTTTAAGATAATAAACAATCATGCTGAAT